>CAUYQG010050846.1:0-34643 GCA_963574415.1 Tarsius wallacei | reverse complement strand
GTAAAATAAAAAAGTAAAAAAATCCACGATGAACATTTATTATAAGGAAAGACCTGTTTAATATTTGGTACTGCTTACTGAAAAAATTAGAATTTTACAGCATATGATTTAGTATTTATGCTGTATCACAGGGGATAGCTCAGTCTCTGTCTCTGTTTGAAAAGCAACTGTTAGGACAGCCTTATACTGGGGAGTGACTGAAGCAAGCCCGCAGGTGTTTTCTCAGCAGTTACAAATATCTACTCTGGCCTGACGTGACTCAGCTTCAACTCACTGGTGACAGCTAGATGACCTCAGTGGTTGAGACAGCCCACCTGCACATGGCAGGAAGGTTAGGGAGACGTGGCTGAGCTTTGGCAATAACTAGGAGTTAGCCCTGGGTCTCAGGGATGTCACTCCTGTGGGATGTGTGTGAAAGGTCAACATTGGGACACGGGACAAGGTTCTTCGATTTGGGATACTGACAAGAATGCAGCCAGTTTGAAGACCATCTGGTAATCGTGCTTTTATTACAGATTGCTGATCCTGTTGCCTATGTCAGTTACCCTCCCAGGGCTGGACTGAGCTCCGAAGGCTAGTGTATCTTGTCTAGAGTCTCTGCAGCTGCCCAGTGCCCTGAGCCTTTCTGATAGTAATGGTGACTCTGTGCAAACAGCCTGGGTTGCATGATCTGGCACTCCACACCAACCCTGACATGTGGCACTCTGTGGCATCAGACTGCTTGAAGCAACAGACAGCAGAGCCTGTTAACTCAGCTCATGCAAACAATTGGATGGAGTTTCCCAAGAAGTCACAGAAACCCTCCAAGCAAAAGACAGAGCACCTGCCTTGACTTGGGGACTGAGCACAGTTTCATCAGGAAAGGGCAGGAGGTCTTGGTGTCACTCTGTGAGCAGTTGTGTTGTTGACTAGGGACTCTGTGTCCTGTTTCCTTATTCTTTTTTTTTTGAGTCGGAGTCTCACTCTGTCGCCCATTCTGGAGTGCAGTGGCACGCTCCCAGCCATTGCAGCCTCGACCTGGTGGGCTCCAGTGATCCTTCCACCTCAGCCTTCCAAATAGCTGGAACTATAGGCGCATGCTACCACACCCAGCAAAGTTTTGATTTACTGTGGAGACAGTGTCTCCCCAAATTGCCCGGGCTGGTCTCAAACCTGCGGGCTCAGACAGTCCACTCGCCTTGGCCTCCCAAAGGGCTGGAATTGCAGGCTGAGTAGCTGTTCTTTAAAGACTTGTTTCCGGCCAGACGTGGTGACTCAAGCCTGTAATCCCAGCACTTTGGGAGACCAAGGCAAGAAGATTGCCTGAGCCCAGGGATTCGACACCAGCCTGGGCAACTTGACGAGATCTCGTCTCTACTATAAATAAATAAAAAAATTAGCCAGGCATGGTAGCACGTGCCTGTAGTTCCAGCTACTTGGAAGGCTGAGGCAGAAGGATCGCCCGAGCCCAGCAGGTCGAGGCTGCGGTGGCCGGGAGCGGCCACTGCACTCCAGTCTGGGCGACAGAGTGAGACTCCAACTCAAAAAACAAAACAAACAAACAAACAAAAAAACCCTGCATTCTTATGTTCATTGCAGCACTATTCACAATAGCAAAGGTATAGAACCAGTCTGAGTGCCCATCAATAGATGATTGGATAAAGATTATGTGATATATTACACAGTGGAATACTACTCAGTCATTTAAAAAGAATGAAATCATGTCATTTGCAACAACATGGATAAAGCTGGAGGCTATTTTCTTAAGTGAAATAATTCAGTCACAAAAAGACAAATACCATATGTTCTCCCTTATAAGTGAAAGCTAAATAGTGTGTACATATGAATGTAGAGTGTAGAATAATAGAAAATGGAGACCGAAGTGTGGGAGGATAGGATGAGGTGAGTGATGAGAAATTATTTCCTGAGTACAATGTACATTATTTAGGTGAGGTATGTCTTTAAAACCCTGTCTTTACCACTATGTGACTGATTTAACAAAATTACACTTGGACTTATACATTTATACAAATAAAGTAAAAATAACAAAAATACTTAGAACATTTATCCTGTTGTGGTATATTGATTGTATTTTTTGTTTCTTGTTTGCTTTCTCCCCTTTTTCTACATTTTGCTATCTTTTACAAATTTTCTTTGATATGTTGTTTTCATAACAATGATTTTGACCTTATATTTAACACTTTATTTCTTTGCTGATGGCAAGAATTAAACAGTATTTATTGATTCTTCCCTATTAGGATAAGTGTTTTGACATGAGTTCACATTTTTTTCTTTCTGCAGAAAGCCTTTATTTTAATATAACCTCCATTTTTTTAGGTCTATGTTATTATCTTACTGTGAAGAAAAAAGTCAGGTCTGGAGATTGCAATCCCAGGGAAGCAGAAGGGAAAGAAAATTGACATGAGGCAGGGAAGACAAAAGAGTAAATATAAAAGAGTGTGTTGCTGAACTGGTCTCAAGTTCATGTCAAGCTGATTGCTTTTTCTCACAGGACATCATCAGAGCAGTAGTAAGAAAATGTTGCATTTCTAAACAATCTATCCAGAAGAAAAAATGAGAATGGTAGTTTCTGGAACTTGTTTCCTACTGGTCAAGTTTTCACCACTATAGCATCAGCATCCTTTGAGTTGTGCATTTGTGGGTCCTGCAGCTTTTTGTGCCTCAGCAGCAATAAGAAAACCTTGAGATAGATGACAAGTTATATGTGGCACAGATATGCAAATAACATTTAGTGTTAGTATATGAACAGTGATAGTTGCATCAGCAATCTAACTTCATGACCACCAGAAAAATGTAAATAGATGCTGAAAGTGTTTCAGCCAAAAAACTAGATAAAAGCCACATATACTGAATCTATTAATAATAAGATTTTGAATGGTATATAAACTGAAACTTGTAAGAGTATTTGTGTTAGTATGTTTTATGTTACTTTAAAGGAATACCTGAGATAGGGTAATTTATTTTTAAAAAAATAATTATTTGACTCACAGATTTGCAGGCTGTACAAGGAGCACGGTGCCAGCTTCTGCTTGGCTTCTGATGAGGGCCCCAGGAAGCTTTTATATATGATGGAAGGCCGGAGAGCCAGCATATCACGTGGCAAAAGAGGAAGCAAGAGAGAGAGGAGGAGGAATGTCATGTTCTTCTAAACAACTACCTCTCATGTGAACTGATAGAACACGAACTTACTCATTACCACAGGGTAAAGCACCAAGCCACTCATGAGGGATCTGTCTACGTGACCCAAACAACTCTCACTAAGCCCCACCTCTAACATTAGGGATCAATTTCAACATGAGATTTGGAGGGGATAAATATCCAAACTACATTAGTATTCAATATTTTTATTTCATAACTTCTCTTTCAAAGTTTTAGTTTCTAAATTGCATTATATTTTATAACACCAACAGTTATTTAGATATAAACTCAAATTTAATAATTTATCCTTCTTTACCATTTGTTTTATGTTGCACATTAAATATAATTGAGTTTTTATACATTTGTGTGGGTTGGAGTTTTGCTTTTTTTTTTTTCCCAGAAAAGATACATATGGTGGTATGTTTTCTGGGCCTTAGCAAGTATAAGACTTTCAGCTGGCCTTGTACATAAATAATATAGTGAGTTGGTATGGAATTTTGAGTATCAATGAATTTGTTACTCTGTGCTCTGCTTCCAACTATGACAGAGTAACTGGTGTTAGATTTTTTCTTCAACTGAAACAGCTATAAAACTGGCAAAACATATGAGGGTTTGGACAACAAGCAGTACAGGAAACTCTTCCTTGAGAGAAGGGACATAAAAAAGGTGAGCTTTATGATTGTCCTGGCTTTTTGTCTGAAGACATTTTTCCTTCCACAAGCAACAAAGATGAGTAAGTGAAGCAGGATTCTCTCTGAGTTAGGAACTCAATATTAGAGTTATAGGGTGCTGAGGCAGTTAAAATTTGCAGAGCAGGGTAGCTGAGAAGAGAAATTTGTTTGGGAATAGGTGGAGAGTGCCTAAGAAATCTGTATGGAATTCTTACATGATCCCTTGGACAAAGGCTTGGGCAGCATGGGCTCTTGGATAAGGGTTACGGCATGGGTCCTTGGACATGAGCTGCACATTCACAGGGAAAGACTTTATGAGACCTAGGGGATATTGCCTACTATGGGTAAAAAAAACTCAGTGGTGGTATCAGAGAACAGGATAAGAGAGACTAGAATTCCAGATCAGACTGATTAGAGAGATGCTCCTATCTTAGACTTTCAGTTGAGAATCCAGAAATATTATATCTCAAGAATGACAACATACTCTAAGGTTAAAGATAAAATATTTAGGATTAAGAAATAGATTATACTTGATAAAGCATAAAATTATGACTGATTTGAAGACAGATTAATATAGAGCACCTCAAAGAAATTTAGATCAACATCACCCAAACTAATGAATATTAACTGGGATTTCAGAAGGAAAGGAGAAAGAGATTAGGGCAAAAAAATACTTGAACAAATAAAGGCAGGCAAGTTCTTACATTTGGTGAAATACTCCATTTACAGGTTCAGAAAGCTCAGGAAACTCCATACAGGAAAAATACAAAGAACAACAAACTTATACACATAATAGGACAACTGCTTAAAACCAAAAAAACATTGAAATAAACAAGTCCAAAAATGATATATTACAAACAAAGGGGACAAGAATTCAAACTAAAAAGCTTAGGAATATGTGCAACTACACTGTTGAAAGGTTTTTAGGTTTTCTTAAGTGGGGTACAATATTAATTTTAATAGGGCCAAAATTTTAGGATACATGTTGTAATCTTAAGAACAATCATTAAAATAATCAAAATATATGCCAACAGAAAATTAAAGTTTAATACTAGAAATTTAATTACTGTAAAAGAAGGCAAGGGAGGAGGCACAGAGGACCAAAACTGAGATGGGAAAAATAGAAACAATTAGTAAGATGATAGATCTAAATGCAATCTTATTAAAGATTATGTTAAATGTAAATGGGCTAAAATTATAATAAAACATGCCTTAGATTGGTGACCTTAGATGCTCATTGGGGTTATAAAATAATGTATTGATGTAAATTTAAGTAGAAACAGAGGAGAAAACTTTGGGAGTAATGAATATAGGTAACTCTTTAGAGGAGCTTTCCTTTAAAGAGAAACAGAAAAATAAGATCGGTGTCTAGAGATAAATTTGGAATTCATGTGAGAGATTTTTTAAAGAATGAGAGGTTTTTCATTATATTTTAGCTGACAGGAGCACCCCAGTAGGTTTGGAGGTGAGCTCTTCAGGAGTTTCTCTTCTGATGGCTTCTGTTCTCACCATGAAACGAGAAAAAACCGATCAGCTGATGGTGACGGTAAAAGAGATGTTGGAGGGTTTGAGGGAATTGGAAATGGTGTAGATTTATTCTTTTTGAACCACAGAATATTTTTGAATATCTGGTGATTATTTTTCATTAATTTACTCAGACTTTGTGGAGAAATTTTTGTTTGGTATTCATATTTGAGATTTGTTCTATGTGAGATACCGTTCATTTAATAATTTGGGGCTTGAAAAGGTCAAAGAGAAAGTTTAAATAGTCTGCAGTGTGTTTACATTGTTTGCTGTTTTTTTGGGGGGGGGTGGAGGAAGTTATTTGGCTCTAGAGTGAAGAGAGTGAGCCTCCAGGAAAGCAGTCTCACAGGTGAAATATTTCTTACTTTCTTCAGGCCTTTGAAGGGATGACTGAAGGAATTGACAAGATCACGATCCATACCCTTGAGTGCTCATGGTAGAGTTATGTAACCACTGGAAGTATTTTTTCTTATCATTGCAGTTTCTTCATGAACTGGGCCCATACCACCTTGGCCTTTTAAACACAATTTTCTTGGGCTTGCCCTTTCACCTTATGCTCCAGCTAAACTGGGCTCTTACATTTCTTCACATACATCCCTGATACTTGGTTCTGTCTGTTTTGTTGTCTTCCTACCCTGTTTCATTCTGAACAAAGCTTTTCCTTTCCTTCTCATGATATCCTTCCTGATCCTCATTCCCATCACAGCCCTTCTCACTCCCTCCTTTCATATCTAGTTAAAAGTAATAGGTTGCACAAATTTCTGAATAATTTTTCTTTGCAGTGCTGAATTCTGAGTGATGTGACATTAAAGCATCAATAAAAATGAGTTTCATATGTAAATTATTTAAAAGACAAGCAATACCTATTTCCCCTTACTCTATAATGTATACTTGAATATTAAAAGTTCTGAGAAGCCTGCTGAAAGAAATCTATTAAATACTTTTTTCAACTAGTGTTCCCCAAATTTATTTTATATGTGTTTTTGAGTGTAACATCTATTAACTTCCCATAGAGCTGAAGTGTGATAGAAATTGTTTTGGAAAATGCTGAGCTGGAAGGGGCCTCTTATTCTTCTGAACCCCTGCAGTATTTTACCAAAGTCCCTTTGGTAAGGCACTTTGCTCTTTCTGCTTTGTATATATACATGTAATTAAGGCCTGCCACAAAACTGGACATTCCTTGAAGAGAGGGCAAATAATGGTTTCAACTTTATCTCTGGTGCTGACATTGTGCCTTATACAGAGCAATGTCTTTCCAAATGTAGATTGAAAGTGAATGTATGTACTACTAAGTGGATTTCAAGAAGGAATTTCTGGGTTATATTGTCTTTAAGGTTATATAACCTTCTCTTTGTAACTTCACATGTTTTATTACTTATGGTCCCAAACATCACAGTGTCAAGTAAACAAGACAGTATTATTATACCCATTTTATAGCAAATAATTTTTTATTTAAAAAAAATTTTTACTTTAAAGATGTGGGGTACAATTCAGGGTTAGATATGAAAGTGTTCATTATGCAGGTACCCCAAATGATTATGTACCCCTCCTCCCCTGGCAGTTTCCCACTACTGTCAATTTCCCACTACTGCCAATCTCTTTCTTATAGTATTATGATAATTGTTCAAGGTCCGCTTATGAGTTAGAGCATGTGATACTCAATTCTCTATAGCAAATGATTTAGAAAAGTTAAGTCATCTGCCTATGGTTATATAGTAAATAAATTGTAGAATTTTAGAGTCCAAGTCTCCATCCTTCCTTTATTCCATTTACAATGTCTTTTAAAAATGGACACACAAAAGTTCAATGTGTTTATAGTGTACAACATGATGTCTTGAAATATGTACACACCGTGTAATGGCTAAACTGAACTAATTAACATATGTATTACCTCACATACTAATCACGTGTGATCTTTAAATTTTTAAAAATTGACATATTGTACATATACATGAGGTACATAGTAATGTTTTGATAAACATAATGTATGGTGATCAGATCAGGGATAATTGACATATCCATTATCCAAACATTTATCCATTCTTTGTATTGGGAACATTCAGTATTCCCCTTCTAGCTGTTTGAAACTATGTGATGTATTATCGTTAACTATAGTCATCATACAGTGGGATAGAACACCAGAATTTATTTCTCCCATCTAGCTGTAATTTCGTATCCTTTAACAAGTCTCTCCCTAGCTAATCTTTTTTAGCCTCAATCTTTCTTTCCTCAATCTTTCTTAACCTCTAGTGTCCTCTGATCTATTTTTCACTTCTGTGAGATCAATTATATTTTCCACTTCCACATATGAGTGAGGATATGCGATGTTTAGTTTTCTGTTCCTGGCTTATTTCACTTAACATAATATCCTCCAGTTTCATCCAAGTTGCTGCAAATAACAGGATTTCATTCCTTTTGTATGGCTGAATAGTGTTCCATTTATAATATCTTAATTCAACAACTTCATAACTCTTATTCTCTGGATCATGCCCATTCTTTCTTCTCTTTCTGGGGGAAAATGTGAAAAAAATTTGCATCCCTAATACAAAATACTCATTTTTGTCAGTGACTGAAATTGATTTCAAATGAACTCTGATCCCCAGAAAAATGTTATGAGAAAAGTAAAAATCTTAGAGATAAAAAATTCCACATTTGAATCTAGAAATTTTACTACAGTGCTAGAGAAATATTTAGTTGCTATAGATTTTCTCACTTCAACATATTCCTTGAGGAATCTGTTGTTGATTTTAGCCTATTGCTGAGGTAACTGGAGGATCCAGAGCTCAACAGACAACTCTCATTTCTTTAGTAACCTGTGAGATGTCTTTGCATGCAACGTGGGGGGAAGATGAGAGATGTTTGATACTAGCCCAGCTTGCTCAGATCTTAGTGATTAAATGGCATTTTGTCAGATAATTAAGATTTTCATTCTGAATGCAAATGTTCAAAGGACTTGGTTTTAAATAGTGTATATTTCATATGAACAGGCCCTAATCCTTTCATCTGTCTAGGATCACCCAGTGATTCTCCTTTTTCAAAAAGGATTTATCTCACAAACTGTTCCATCTAACTGCTTTTATTCTGGACTGGAGAGAGAAGAAGACAAAACAAAACATTTTAGTGTATGTTTGAATCTGCTCTTTAAATAAGAATGGAGAAACATAGTCTAGCCTTCCTCACCCCTTTTGTCACTTTTTTCACAGCTCTTATGCCAGCCATAAAAGCTATATTTACAAGTAGAACACTAAGGTTTTTTTCCTTAGACTTTATCCACCCATGAATAAAAATGCCTCTGATCTACTCGGCAAGGTGGAAAGTAGACTTGAACTTATACTGAGAGTGGGATAAAGTTTAGCCCATTTTATGTCATTTGTCAGAGGGGTTTATTTCACCTTGAGCTTTCTGTCCTCTGTACAGTCATTGTTGTTCAGATATTAGGCCTCTGTTTGAGGGCATCTTGTTCCTCACTTACACTGGAGTGGTCAGTTTTCGACTAAGATTCAGCCACTTCACCATTGCCTCTTATCGTAGCACCAATTACACAGACTCAAAACAGTATCTGTTTGGGGTCAGTTATTCTGGAAATGGTTATTGGAGGTGGATGCTCTCAGTGACTGCACACAGCTGAATAAACAGTTTTGTTTCATTTGAAAGCTCTCGACCATGAAGTTTTATCATTCATTCAGTAGTTCTTTTTTATTCACCTAATGTGTAATTACTCCATTTTCTTCAACGTTTTTTGTTTAGCTTTTTTCTTCAAGTTGCTATCATTTGAAGTTGCCTTAAATTTACATTGTAAAGACCTGTTTACAACTAAGCATGCTTTCTTCCTCCTTTTTAGCTCTATATAAATAATCCTACACATCTATCAAGTCTCAGCTAAAATATTTCTTTCTCAGTGAAGTTTCCCTGCATATTCCTATGTTATAAATATCTTGATAGCTTCATTTCCTCAGATCTCAGGACTTTGCTGCCTTGGAAGCCAATCTAGACTTTGTTTTCTTGTAATACCTCATATGCATAACTTGAGGACTCTGCCATTGTTACAGAAGTAGAAATGCTTTGTTAAATTGCTTACTATTATTTTAAATTCAGAGTTAAGGTTACAAGAAAGAAATGATAATTGGTATGTATTAGAAATGAAAAGGTTTCTGGAAAGGAGACTGGTATGAATGGGAGCTAATTCTTCAGTGCCTTTAGTGGGTGGTAGGAGATTCTAGAACTTAACAAACAAATGGGTGTGAATTTGAACATCTACATTTCGAAAGAAAGTGAGTCATGTCATTGAACAAGGCAGCATATTGGCATTGAGACTTCTGCATAAAGCAGTGAAGAAGAAGGGCTGCAGTTGTTGAGTATGAAAGATTGGTGCAGAAATATACCCTCTGACACAAACATAAGCAAACAGCCTGTGTCTGTTGCTGTCTGGATCCTAGGTAGGAAAAACACTTCCTAAATAATTTGTGACCATTGGTCGAAGCTCTGATTTTTTGCTATTGGTTGGCTCAGGGACCCTCAAGCTGAAGGAAACAGGGATTTTTAACCTTTATGTGAGGGAAATCATGCTGATAAATTAGAAAGTTCTAATAAAAAAAGAACACTGGAATATTATAATTCAACCAAATGATTTATAAGTAAATAGAAAATTTCCATAAAATAGGTGAATCAGTTATTAGAAATTTACCCAGTTGCCCCAAATGCTAATAAAAAATAGATCCAGACTATTTACAGACATCTTTTCCCCAAACATTTGAGGAATAATTCTTATGCAAATATTTTCAGAGAATAAAAACATCACAATTAATTGTATGAGGTTATTATAGCACCAATTCCAAAATTAGGCAAAAGCATCATGAAAAAGAAAAATTGCAGGTTAATTATGGTCAGAGTGGCAAAAATCCTAAATTAACTACTAGCAAACTGAACCTAGGGATGTGTGTGTATATGATATCATCCATGAACAAATTCATACTCTGCAGAAATGTAGGGGTAGGGTTTTTGTTTGTAGTTTGTGTTTGAGATAGAGTCTTCAGAGTAAGCTTAAACTGTACTCGATAGGATAGTTTTAATTTAAAAACTATAACTAAAAATATTTTAAAACAGAAAGGGAATGTCTCCTAACTAAAAATGGTATCTACTATATGCCTGCAGTATTTATCATGCTTAAGGGTAAATACTAGAAGAATTATCTTAAATGTAAGAAATAAATCAAGAATATGATATAGAATAGAGAACTTCTCTATTACTATTTTTAATCAGTAGTGCAATGAAACTTTGAGGCAGTATACTAATATTGGATTGAACTGCATAAAATTGATGACAGCCAAATATTTTCAACTAATAATCTAACATAAAAAAGAGAAAGAGAATAATTGAAATTTTAAAATGAAAACTCAAAGTAACATTACTCATAGAACATAGGCCTGTCTAAATAGAAAATTTAAGAGCTCTTACAAAAAAAAATTGAATAAGAGATCTCATAAAGCTGTTGAATACAAGACCAGTACTCAAAATCAATTGTGTACCTATACATAGCAATAAATAATTAAAAGAAAAAAATTTAAGACCAGTAAGGAGACCAAAAATTAGATTAGAGATAAAATAACAAAGCATGATCAAAAGACTTAATAAAAGATCAGGCTGGGTGCAGTGACTCAAGCCTGTAATCCCAGCACCTTTGGAGGCCGAGGTGAGAGGATTGTCTGAGCCCACAGGTTTGAGACCAGCCTGGGCAACTTAGCAAGACCTCATCTCTACAATAAATAATATAAAAAAAAAATTAGCTGGGCATGGTGGCACGTGTCTATAGTTCCAGCTACTTGGGAGGCTGAGGCGGAAATATCACCTGAGCCCAGCTGGTAGAGGCTACAGTGGCTATGAGCGTGACACTGCACTCCGTCTGGGTGACAGAGTGAGACTTTGACTCAAAGAAAAAAAAATATCAAATTTATAGAAGGAGTCAATATTATAAGTGGTATTACACAAAAAAATTTCATAAACAATGAGATTCCAGCCAAAATATCAACAAAGCATTTATGCAACTCAATGTGCTGATTCCAAGATACTAGGAGAAAAGAAAGAGGCTAAAATAATTCTGAAGAATAAGTTGGAATTTGTGCAACAATGATTAGGAAGCTGTGATAATTAAAACAGCTTGATATTTGATAGGGTTAGTCAAATAATGATATAGAATAGAGAACTTAGAACTACACACTAATCTGTGTTTGACACATGGTGAATGGCATTAAACATGACAGAAAACAGACACACTATTTAACTAATCCTTCTAAGGACAATAGACTAACCATGCAGATATTGAAAAAGATAAAATAATGTATTAATTTCAAGTTTTCCCAATATGAAGTCAAGAAAAACTAACACTGAAGTGTGGAAGAAAAAATGTGAAACTCTTAGAAGAAAATATAAAAGAACATCATTATGACATTGGGTACATTTTAAACATAAAATACAATCTACTTTAAAATGCTTGGCCGGGCTCGGTGGCTTAGCCTGTAATCCCAGCACTTTGGGAGGCCAAGGTGAGTGGATTGCCCGAGCCCACGGGTTCAAGACTCCCCAGGCAACTTGGCGAGACCTCGCTTCTACAATAAATAAAAAATTAGCCGGGTGCGGTAGCACAAGCCTGTAGTTCTGGCTACTTGGAAGGCTGAGGCAGAAGGAACGCTGGAGTCCAGCAGGTCGAGACTGCAGTGACTGGGAGTGTGCCACTGCACTCCAGTCTGGGTGACAGAGTGAGACTCCAACTCAAAAAAAAAAAAATTTAATACTTTTGTATGATAAGAAGTGAAGTTATAATCACTTAAATTGTACAAATTATATCATTTTATAATTTCAAGAAGTACCCGTAGTTCCAGCTACTTGGCAGGCTGAGGCGGAAAGATCACCTGAGCCCAAGAAGTGAAATTATAAAATGATATTTATACAGAATATATTTGTGTCTACAAATCAAGAAAAAGACAATCCAACAGAAGAAAAATAGGAAAAATACATGAATGAACAATTCACAGAGGAAGAAATTCAAATGGTGAAAAAAAAAAGTAAAGAAAAAGATTCTCAGCTTCTCAAATACTCAAGGAAATGCAAATTAGAACAAACATGAGATATTATTTCCTACCTACAAAATTGTTAAGAATCATTGACTAGTAACATGCCTGATGAAGAGGTAGAAAAGTTACACATTGCTGGTAGGAGAGCAAATTGGTTCAAGCAATTTAGAGAACAATGTGAATTTCCAACAAAGTTGAAAATTTGTATCCTATG
Source organism: Tarsius wallacei (assembly GCA_963574415.1). Lineage (NCBI taxonomy): Eukaryota > Metazoa > Chordata > Mammalia > Primates > Tarsiidae > Tarsius > Tarsius wallacei. The sequence continues at coordinate 22,029 of CAUYQG010050846.1, read as the reverse complement.
ATCTAGCAATTTCATTTTCTTCCCTAGGGAAGCTCTGGTGTGAATAAACAAGAAACATATACAAGAATCTTTATTATGGCACTGTTAGTAATTGCCAAAAAGTTAAAACAAATAGACCACTGCCTAGGAAAAGAATGGATAGATATGTTATAGGCTATACATCTAACGCAATAGTGTATCACACTATGTTTAAAGTGAACCACTTAGATCTACATGCATCAATATAGATAATCTGGCTAAAGATTTAAACTATATCCTTTGAATAATAGAGAATTCAAAGTACTTTAAGTAGAGATCATGATATGCCTAAAACTTGTTTCCAGAGATTATTCATTTTTGTGTATATGTATGTGTGTGTGGGTCTGTATATGTGTGTCTCATCAGAAAAAGAAATGCAGTATCACTATTCTGGTAGGTTATAAACCAGGTTGACCAATCCTATAAGAAGTCAGATCCCCTCTGAGAACATGTTAGGTTTGGGTGTGTCCAGTATTCATATTTTTTTTTAAAAAATTCAAATAGGAAATAATGAGCAGTAACTATTAACTGAGAACTGCTGAGAAACATTTTGTAAGCTACAAAGTGCTGTGTACATGCCAGGGGGTTTTGGTCTTCTTATGCAAATAATCAGCCAGAATTTCCTTCCCAGAGAGAGCAGATCTTTGGCAAGGCCTCCTCAGCTCCCACCCAGCAGATCCTGGAGAAAAGCACCTTAAAGTCCTTGAGTAGTCTGGACTCAATTTAGGAAGGTTGGCAGCTGTCTCTGGAGCCTAGGAAACAAGCTGTGGGTTTTTTTTTTTTTTTTTGGCCAACTGCATTCTTAATTGCCTGGGTAAAAGAACAAGGCCAATTTAAGTCCCTGATTTCACCAGGGAGCCTTGAGGCTTTGCATGACACGTGAATGACTTGGACTTCAATTTCAGGAGCTTGAAGCAGGCTCACGACTCAGCTCACTCTTGCTAACCAAGGGAAATACCCCAAATCAGATTAATTGATGTGGTCCTGGGAGAGCATGAAGGGTTGTTAATGATTCTGACCCTTGCATGAATAAAAAAAATCTAGAGAAACAAGGTAGTTTTTGAAGTTAAAGGATAAGGGGAAAAGAATCAGGCTTCTGTTTTTCTGTGCTTCTGAAACAAATGAGTTCTGTGAGACCTTAAAAAGGAATCACCTTGGTGGAGGAATCGGGAAACTTTCCTTTTCAATTTGCTGCCTTTTCCAGAAGTAGCCTATAAACTTCTCAGTTCTAGTTGCCTAGGAAAGAGTGGGAATCATGTGTCTTCAAATGATACAATGCCCATGCAAGTGACTGTCAAGATTGGAGGGTTTCTGATTGTGTCTTGGTGGAGAAATGGGAAGGAAAGGGAGGAGAAGAGGCTTGGGGAATAGGGATTTTGCAACTTTACCGATCTTGTCAGATCTGGCCAGGTGGATCTGGCCAGAAAAAAACAAATGTGCCAAACTAGATCCCTTTGTTAAGGCTTGCCTCTTTCTAAAAGAGAACTTACCTAGTCTCCCTAGGTTTTTATTCCACCCTCCTCTTAATAAGTTAGAGCCCTACATGCTATTCTTTGCCACAGAAACCTTTGACAGAAACCACTAAGATTAAGATCAGAGCTGTTGGTACAATGTTGAATTTCCTAATCTCTTTTTTACCAGAAGAAGGAAGATACAGCATCTTTGGGGTTCAAATAAAGAGGCATTGTTAGGCTACCGAGCTGAGTGGAATTATGGGCAAACATTTGGATCCTGCAGCCATTAGAACCTGTGTCACTCAGGCATACTCTTTTTGTCATAAATGACATTTACTGATCCTTTTACCTGAACTCTAGCCTAATTAAAGGATGAGGAGTGCAGCTAGGCTTCCTTTAGCCAGTTCTCAATTGCTGGAAAGTAAAAATGGAAGTAATCTTAATGAGCAGGTAATTCCGAACCATTGAGAGTGTTAGATTTTGCGATGCTCCTCAAAGCTTGAGTGGTGTGGGAGGCACCAGTGAGCTGGTGACTGAACAGGCACAGATGCCACCCTGACCTGAGTCCCTCCGAGAGCTGTCATGGACTGCAGGTACATCAGCCTGGAGGGGAACTTTTCAGCTGAAATGTAAATTTTTTTCTTTCCTTTTTTTGTGACAATTTTTAACACTTTGTCCCAATTACTTTTAGTTTTTTTAAAAATAAAGGTCAGAAAAATTATAAATAAAATTGTCTCTTTTATCCCCTATAGTCCCATTCTCTTATCTTAGAGATAATAGTTATCATGAACTTAAAATATATCCTTCTAATTCAGTTTTTTAAAAATAATAGAAACATTTCTCTGAAAGAATTTTATGATGATTTATGTTTACTTTTTATTTATTATTTAAAAAATTTTATATTTTAGATACAGGAGTACATATGCAGGTTTGTAACATGGGTATTTTGCATGATAGTGAGGTTTGGGCTTCTACTGAACCCCTCACCCAAATAGTGAACATAATGCCTAACAGGCAGTTTTTCAATCCTTTAGCCCTTCTTCCCCCCATGCCCAATATCATTAGTAGAGCAATGCAAACCAAAATCACAGCGAAATACCATCTCACACCTGTTAGAATGGCTATTATTATAATTGTTATTATTTAATTTTTTTATTTTAAAGATGTGGGATACAATTCAGGGTTAGGTATAAAGATGTTCATTATGCAGGTTCCCTTATTGATGAGGTGTGCCCCCCCTCTCCTGGCAGTTACCCACTACTGCCAATCCCACCTCCCCTACCCTGGCAGTTTCTCACTACTGCCAATCCCTTTCTTATAGTATTATGATTATTGTTCAAGGTCCGCTTATGAGTGAGAACATGTGGAACTCAGTTTTCTGTTTCTGCGATAGATCACTGAGTATGATAGATTCTAAATCTATCCAAGTTGCTGCAAAGTCCATATGTTTGTCCTTCTTTATGGTTGCATAATATTCCATTATGTATATGTACCACATTTTAAAAATCGAGTCCAGTTTTGATTGGCAGCATGGTTGGTTCCATGTTTTTGCTATTATGAGTAGTGCTGCAATAAACATGTGTGTGCAGGTATCTTTTTTGTAGAATGATTTGCATTCTTCTGGGTATATTCTCAGTAGGATTGCTGGGTCATATGGAAGGTCAATTTCTAGTTCTTTCAGAGATCATCACACTGTTTTCCAAAGAGGTTGCACTAGTTTGCTTTCCCACCAGCAGTGTAGAAGCGTTTCTTTTTCTCTGCATCCTCGCCAGTATCTGTTGTTGTTTGTTTTATTAATGATGACCATTCTTACTGGAGTTAGGTGGTATCTCAATGTGGTTTTGATTTGCATTTCTCCGATAATTAGTGAGGCTGAGCACTTTTTTATGTGTCTGTTGACTGCCTGTATATCTTCATTTGCAAAGTGTCTAGAAAGGCTATTATTAAAAAATCAAAAAACATTAAATGTTGGCAACATTATGGGGAAAGGGGAATGCTTATACACTGTTGGTGGGAAAGTAAATTAGTTCAACCCCTTTGGAAAGCAGTTTGGGGATCTCTCAAAGAAATAGAATTACCACTCGACCCAACAATCCTATTACTGGTATTACGTAAAGGAACATTAATATTTATACCAAAAGGACACCTGCATTCATATGCTTATTGCAACACTATTCACAATATCAAAGACATGGACTCAACCTGTGTCCATCAATGAATGATTGGATAAAGAACACGTGGTACATATACACCATGGAATGCTATGCATAAGAAAGAATGAAATTATGTCCTTTGCAACAATATGGATGCAGCTGGAGACCATTATCCTAAGTGAATTAATGCAGAAACAGAAAACCAAATACTACATATTCTCACTTGTAAGTGGGAGCTTCCCACTAGCTAAGCTTCCCTTAGCCAGTTTTGGGAAACTGGTATGCATGGGCATAAGATGAGAACAACAGACACTGGAGTGTAAGCTTTTTTTAACCTGTGGATTCTTACTACAGGAATGAAAGATGTGGTCATAGGTGAACATGTCTGGTTTGGCCTGGCTGGCTACATGAGTCTTTTTGCCAAAGATATACTTGGAGTTGTTTTGCCAGCAGTGACCCTGTGAGATCCCTACCCCCTATGATCTCTTATCCTCATTATGGGTGATTTTCCATTCCTGTTGCTCTGATTGTCACCATAAGTTTCAACTTTCCTTAACACCAGCAGCATATGGGGGCATTATAATAGAGCTGGGGCTAGAAAAATCTTAGAATTTAAGGCACCTACCTATATGGGGCTTTCAATTTGTTTGGAAAGAGGGAGGGTGAGGGAAATATGGAGAAAGATGGAGATTGGTCATTTTGGAGAATGTTCTGGGCACCATGGTGGGTCCACTACTACATTATTTCACTGTGCCCTCCAATAACCCTGTTGATATTATAATACCCATTCTAAAGATGAGAAAACTGAGAATGAGAGAGGGTGAGTGAGATGCCTGAAGTTACCCAGCTGGAAGTACAGCATGGGCAGCCCTGGAAGCCAGGACTTAACTATATTGAAGTCTTGGCAGCACTACCCCACACTAGCCTACACATAATTTGACTAATGATAGAGCACTCATGCCTTTTAGCAAATGGGGTCATCAGGCAATATCCTGGTTGGGTTCTGAGCAGCTGCAGATAGACGTGGCTTGGATGGAAGTGGGCCTTATCTTTCAATAGTATAATTGAAAAGTTCACTAGAGAAGCCACCTCAGAGGAGGGGAGGGTCATGTTGAAAGAAGAAATTTAAAAGCCTGGCAAGAACAAGGTTGGGTACCACTTCCAGTCAAGCCTCAGACCTTCCCACTAGTTGTCCATTCATTTAGAAAACTCAGGGCAGAGCTCTGTGACCTACAGTAGAGAAAAGGCAAAGTAGGAGGTGGGAAGAGAGGAGGGAAGTTAGGTGAATAAAAGGAAGAGGAAATAGCAATGACAACAAACAAAGGAAATAAAAAGAAAAAAGAAAGGAAGAGAAAAGAAACGCAGAGCCTACAATCTTTGCAGCTTCAAGCTTTGGTAGTGACAGAGTACATCCCCACCTGCTGGTGAGAGCATCCTCCTTTGCCAGTAAACTTGAAGGCACTTCTGGAACTGTGTCTGTAATCCTTTGGTAGTGGGAACTCTTGGTGGGAGGGTTGCATGCTATTTCCAACAGAAGCTGACCTCCTCCAGGGAAATGCTAAGTGAGGTCCAACTTCCATTCCAGGAAAATAGTGTTACCTGAGAAGCTTTTCCCTGTGGACTCAGCTGTCTGTATCCCCAGGCCAGTGCTCACCCAGCCAGGTGCATGGCAGGTGAGCTCTACATTGGTCTGGCTGCCCATGGTAGTGCTTGCATTTGCCTAAATCTTCAGCACCTGTGGACTGCTGCACTTACCCCTGGCTGAGCTTGCTGGTTGTCTGGCCTGTATGCTAGGCTGATCCAGCCTACTTGATTGGGCCCCAGCAAGCAACTGGGCAACATGACAGTTGCCAGCCTAGAGTCCTGGCTGAGGTCCTGATGGAAATTGTGTGTTCCCAGGAGCTAGGATTCTACTGCCAGGAGACACCTGTGGTTGTCCACCTCCTGCCTATTAATATTTCCCTTCACCCCAGGTCTGATACCGAGGGACACTGCCACCTGCTGAAATCAAGGTCTGAGCCATCCTCTTCCCTCTAGGCTGACATTGGAGAGGGGAAGCAACTTGTCTCTTTAGGGCTAGCCATACAGCTGAATGAAAACAAAAACAAAACAAAGAAGCTATATTTACCTTTTCTCCTCTTATTCAGGGGAAATGTGGGAACTAGCTGAAAAGAAATGTAGTAGCCTTGGAAGAGGGGAGAGTGTAGGACTGTAATTGTAATAAAATAGTATTTAATAAAAATAGAGAGAATTATTGAACGATTGTAAGGAGGGAAGTGCCATGATTGGGCTGTGATGCAGAACTCTGGCAGCAAGTGCTCCAGATGTATGTGGAGGAAGACAGATGAGGGAAAACGGGGGCAGAGGAAAGGTCCTGGCTACAGTGCATGTGACAGTGGGCAGTGAGTGTGGTGTGAGACATTGGATGGATCTGAGAGACCCTGCAGCAGGAGGTTTAACCTTTCAACTTTGCTCTGCTCCCTCAGCCCTCTGTGTTCAGTACCTGGGGATGGGGGGGGTGGTGGTGGGTTTCTCCCCACCACCCCACACAGTGTCTATCAACCTAACACTTGTTTCTTCAGTGTTTGGATAAAAAAAATATGTGGTTGTCTACATGGGATAAAATGCATGGTAGGTTAGCTATCTTGTTGCGCAACAATATACCCCAAAACTTAGCAGATTAAAGTGATAAATATTTTTTTCAACCTCATGGTTTCTGAGGGTCAGGGATCAGAGAGTGGATTAGCTAAGATCAGGTTTTGGGTCCCACAGGAAGTTGAAGTCAGGCTGCAGGTTAGGGCTGTAGTCATCTCAAAGCCAGGACTGGGGCAGCTAGGCCTCCAAGATCACTCAGGTGGTTTTTGGCAGGAGTTCTTAGTTCCTCACTGGTTGTTAGTTACAGACTCTGGTTCCTTGCCACATGAGCCTCTCCAAGGACTGCCTGAGGTTCCTTGTGATATGACAGCTTGTTAGCTTGTTTCCCCCAGAACAAGCAATGAGAGAGAGAGAGAGAGAGAGAGAGAGAGAGAGAGAGAGAGAGAGAGAGAGAGAGAGAGATTGGCCTTTCATCTTTTATAACTTAATCTTTAAAATGATAAACCATCATATCTGCTGTATTCTGCGGTCACATAGACAAACTCTGGTACAATGCATGTGTGTGTTTTTGTGGGACTACAAAAGGGTGTGAATACCAGAAGGTGGGGTGGGGATTACAGGAGGCCATTTTGGAGACTAGCAATTGCACAGACTAGAGCAAAGCCTTATGACATAGATGACTGTCCCTCCTGCTGGGAGGTCCGCCAGAGAGAGTGTAAATGCCAATGAGATGATGTCCACTCTGCCAAAGGGAAACTTTGGGTGTAGGTGGTGGGGGTCTTCTAGTGGTGTCTTAGTTTCCATAGCTCCTGGGAACCTGCACTGTGTCCTTCCCAGGGTTCCTTTGCTTGACCCCACACTCAATTTTTCTGGTCAAACCCTATCCCTTTGTGACCAGCTTCCTTAGGATAAACCCTCCGGCTCTCAGCATAGCCCCATAACCACTCTTACTGTTTCTCCTCTTCTCCATTCTCTGACATTTTCCTAACTTCAGGAAAATTCCTGTCAATTTCTGTTTTCATCAGAACAACTTTATCTAGTTTATTCTCTTTTTCCTCCCTTCAATACTGTTTTCTAGTTCTTTTGGGTTCTTGAAGGTCCATGACACCCAGGATTCAATCCCTAATCACCAGAAAACTAGTTGCTCTTTTTTAAGGAGGCAGAAAAGCTAAATCTTCAAAATCTGCTCAGATGTGAAGGGAGAATATTTACATTCAATCTTTCAAGAGTAATAGGAACTAAAACCTAGATGGACTCCTAACGTTTTCTGATTAAAATAGTTTACTGACTGTATTCTGCTGTGGAGGGATAGGAGAGGCATGAGAGTGTGAGGAGTTAGCCACACCGCCAAGGGAGTGAAATCAAGGGTTACAGTGGCATGAAGCAAACCAGAAGAAGCTCAGGAAAGAAACCAATGAATTCAACTGGCACTTTCTGAACCAGAAGTGGGGCAATTTAGCAAGAGAATGATGCTGCTGGAGGTTGCTTGGGGCGATGGGTTTGGAGATGTGTTTAGAGGCATTGGTTACCTAATGAACACTGCTTGCTGCTCCAACTGCACAACTCAGCATGAGTTCTTCCTACTGTTAACCTCCATGGATGAGCCCCACTCTGTCAAGTCCTGCCTTAGGTGTAGGGGTATGGAATAAAATCAGTGCCCCTGTGAGGGGCTCTTGTCCCAGTGAGGGAGGCTGACTTGGGCACAGGTAGAAACACCCTACCATAACAGGTGCTTTAATGGGCATGTAAATCATGTCCTGTTGGAGCCTGGAAGGTAAGAAAAAAACTGTCAAAAAGGGCTTAGAGAGGCACTGCCAGCTGAGATATCCCAGAAAAGTAGACAGTGGAGGACAAGCTTTGTTTCTGTTGCTGCCATTGAACTAGACTTCCCAAGGACCCATGAATGGCCACTCCAATGGAAGTTAACCCCATGATTTGCCATGTGTTTTGTTTCTCCTGCAGAGCACCAGAGATGAAAACTAGTGCCCCAAAGCCCTCATACTCATAGATCCCCACAACATAATCAAGAGACTCAGACTAGTGGCCTCCACCTTCCTTCTTTGACTTTCGAGCAATTCCACAAAACATTGACCCAAAATCCCTGGGCCCTGCTGAATTATTAGCTTCTATTTTCCCTTGATTGCTTTTGTTTTGAGTTGCCTCATCTAATCTAATGAAAAGTATTTTGTTTTCCTTTAAAGTATTTGTATGTTGATGAAAAAAATTCTGTAAATGAACATAGTTTTTATTTTCTCTGTTTTGTTTTAAAGATGATTATTTTTCTTGTCTGGGCTTGAACAGAGAAAAGCATCAGCAAGGCTCTTGTTGAAAAATTCATCTTTTTTCATTGGTGGCAAGCACCACACTGCAAGAAATAATAAGCCCAGCTGCAGCCGCTGTTCAGATCACAGTAGAGGCGACAACACCCCTTCCTCCAACTCTTGCTTTCTTTGTCTGCTCTTTGAGAAGCCCCCCGTGAGAACACTATGGTTTACACATGTTGGAATAGCCTGTAAAAGAACCCATAGCATACCCCACCTTCCCCACCTGGAGTGAACCATCCCTCTCCCACTATCCCCCATCCCCATCATAAGACAGCATTCTAGACTCTGTCCACCTTGGGAAATGCTGTTGGCCATTTTGTCTCTGACATAGTCATTTCTTCCCTGCCTTCTTACTCCAGGCATCCTTTAACCATTCTTTCCCTCTTCAGCATCCACACATAGACATATTTAGTTGCTGTCCCGTTTTTTTCTGCCTGTGATAAATCACTCCAAGCTCAAGAGAAGGAGAGAGTGATGATTTCAAGCAAGAACTCAGGCGATCTCCAGTGGAAAGTGTACTTCCTTTAAGAACCAATTTATGTGACCCTTCCTTATGAAGTCCACCTGGTCACCAGAAAATAGCTTAATGTTGCCCTGAGTGTGTCTTGTACACCTCCTGATTGTACACACTCACCACACTGTATTGTCATTCTACTTCACTATATTTGTCTATTCGACTAAAGAGAGTCCAAAGACTTGGGACACCTTTGGGAGCAGGATGAGCATTCCCTTCTCTGCTTTATACTGAACCCTAGGCCCAGCACCTAGCTGAGAGTTTGTGCTCATTACACATTTTCAGATGAGTCAATGAACTCTAAACAACCCTGAAAATATGACTTTCCTACTTTCTTCTTTCTCCAGGCCTTGGCTGGAAGCCCCATATGAAGGGTGCTGTCTTAGACCATTCACTTTCTCTCTTGGCAATGGGAACTTTATTCCCATGACTTCAGTCCTAATGGAGCCTATAAGAAATGGAATTTGGTGAGCTCAGAGCCTGCCTGTGGGCTGAGAGCCCCAGGCCCTCACTGAGAAAAGAAAGATTTTAGCACTTGTCAGTGTTAGTGATAGGTTAGGGAATATTTGATTTTATAGCTCCTGTAAGGATGCTGAGTTTATGTTACTAGAGGGGTCATTTGCAAACCACAGCAGATCAATGAACAGCAAATCTACTTAGCTGCAGATATCTAGTTGACATCTCCCACACAGAAGAAGAGCTAAGAGTGCCTGCCCTTAGGTTATAAGGCACTCTTATAGGCAATCATCTAATTCAATGTTGACATTGAATCTCTAGGCCTAGGTGTCACCTGGGCCTAGAGATAGCCAGCCTGGCACTGGGGGCGCCTGGAGTGCTAGCGCTTAGAAGGAAGAAATGTGATTTGTTTTTCCTAGTTCAGTGGCTTTGAGGTTTAGGGCTCTCAAAAGAATTATAAAATAATTCCTACCCTTTGGGAGTCAGACAACCAGGATGAGAAGTTAATGAAGTTATCCTGTACAGTATCAGTCCAAGTTCCTACAGAGGACTCAGTCCCATGGGCATTATTGGTAAAAGCATGTGCTTTCTCTCAGATTCTTGAGAGTTCACATTCTGATTGAGTTCCATACATGAGACCTTTGGCAAAGGACATCAGCTCTATGAGTCTTGAATTTCTCATCTGTCAAGAATGAATAATATTACCTTTCACCTCATGGTGCTATTTTGAAGATTCAGTGAGATGCTCCATGAAACTTAGCCCTGGCACCTAGTAGTCTCAAAAAAAAAAAAAAAAAAAGATGATGATGATGATCATCATCATCATCATCATGATGTTGATGATTAATGATCTGCCTCCAGCTCTCTCTAAGCTTGGAAGCAGTGGTGAGCTTGCAGTCAGTCCCAGTTGTTTGACCCAATACAACCTCTGCAATTTTGTAATTGCCATTTCAAGGCTTATAATTGCATACTCACTTTTCAGAAATTTGGGAACATTTATAGAATAATATCCAATTGATATCAATGTATTTACTTCCATGATGTCACTCCATTTCCCCCAAGTCCATGAAAGCATTTGTGTGTTCATTTTACATGTGAAACAACTGAGGCCCAAAGAGGTCAAGATCACCCACAAGTGTGAGTGAGGCAGAGTCAGGAGTCAGGCTTAGGTTTTTTGAACTCAGATCTACTACTTGGGCAGTTTACTATTCTTTGTTCATAAAGTAAAAGGAAAACTCTGATAATGATTCATACTAACGTGTAAATAAATAAATAACTGATTTCCATGGAAGGTGTTACCCTTCCTTCTAAAATGACAGGTCATAGAGAGACAGTTAGGAACAAAATGTTCCCTGATTTTGGAAAACTCCCAGGCTCTTATCTAAGCTGTGAAGCTCCAAGGGAGATTAACTTCTGACCTGCAGACAGGTGGGAGATTACTGCACTGGAGAGGATAGTGAACCATGTAATTTGGATGGCTCTGGGTGGGCCTCTGGGTGGGTCAGTTTACTGGAGCTAAATACTGTGATTCCTAAAAGCATTAGGGGGTGAGAGATGAAGAAGGATGGGCAGCGGCCACCATGACCATGGTACTGGGATGATTCTGCCATGGATGTTTCTCAGGTCTCTGTACATGGCCCAAATGTGCCTTGGGGATTTGTCCACCAGGAGCTAGAGAGGACCAAAATGAGGAGTCTGCCGGGCATATGCAGTGAAATGTGGCTAATATACCCAATCAGAAAGATATATACAGACTGTGACTTTTCATTCTGTTTGTGAGCACACACACAAGCTCGCACACACACAAGCTTGCACACACATACATATAGACCCCCGCATGCCTCTCTTGGTCCCTTTTTGTAAAGGGGTATTTCACTGTCTTTACTGTTGTCACTGGATTTCTCTGAGCCTCCTCTTTTCAGGTGTCCTGGGCATCTTCATTGCATAGCTCCATTTGTGACCTTGAATTTCGCAGGTTGTCTCTGCTCCAGCCTTGCTGTGATTGCTCTTTTCACCCCGTGTGGCTGCCCTCCCTCTTTATCATCAGAGATCCCTATGGGGAGTCCACCTATTTCAGGTGCTGGAGCCACTTAAGTTCTGACTTTGGAATCAGGGGCTGCTCTCCCTCAGCACCAATCCATCTCCTGGTGGTTTGAGCTCATTTGTTATTTCTTGCAAACTAGATGGTCACAGCATGGTCTCGACTATACTCTCCACCCCCTGCTTATTAAGATGTTTCACAAGGAAGTACAAAAAGGTAGTGATGCTTTTTAGGTAGAAAAAAAAATGTGCTCAGCTGATCTATAATTCTGCTCCAGATGGGATTTCAGACCCATTTCTCTTTTTGACTTTTGCTGACATTGGATCCCTGCTTCTTACTATTAAGCTGCCTTTGCCGATGAAAAATTACTTTCTGTACATACTGAGGGCCAGCTTCATAGAAATGTGAGTGCAACTTTAGGCAAGAAAGGGCAAGTCCCAACAGGACTGGGAAAAAAAGAGATCGAGTTTGAATTTCAGGCCAATTACTTACAAGCTCTGCAAGCTTGGTCAAATTAATTAGCGCTCAAATTTTCATTTATTATTTGAGGGTATACGCTTTTTGGTTGAGAATTGAATGTGATGATGTATGAAATGGGCCTGATTCTTAATAAATGCTCGATGAAAACATCTTCTCTTTCCTTCCTACCCCAACATGATAATTCTTATGTGTGTTTGGATAGAAATGTCAAACAATGGATGATGTCATGGACTAAAGGGATCACTTATAAAACCCCAGCGGAACAATAAACAAGGACTTTTGTAAGACAGGCCTTGAGCATTCAGGTCTGCTGACACACAGAATCAGATAACAGCATTCAAATTATTTGTGCCTGCTTCTGTTTGGACAAGAACTCTACCAGCTGTTCCTTGAGAGATGGCAGGGTCTTACAATGGCATATGGAAAGCATCTAGCATCATATCTGGCACACAAGGGATCCCTACTGAATATTAATTCATTTTCTTTTTATTTAGAGCTGGCAGGAAATGGAGCCAACTAGGCCTGTAGGTGTAAACTAACCTCGAAGCCACTGGGCTGCACTGTGCCTCCAGCACCTTTTGGGTGGATCCCTGGACAGAGCAAAGCCCTGTGTCATAAGCTGCAGTGTGAAGCCTAATCCAGCAGATGTCGCTGTGACACAGGCATCGTCAGCCCAACTTGCAGACTCTCCAGATAGCCCTGTGGCTTCAGGGAGCAGCAATGTAGCTGGTGACATTTGGGCACATTGTCTATCTTGAAGATGTTTACAGGGCTGAGCTAGGCTTGAGAGCAAGCATGGGAGTTTGAGTTATACTAAAGGAAAACGAATAAGGAAGAAAAAAGGGATTTTTTTTTTTTTTTTCAGAAGAAAAGGAAATTCATATCCTAAGAGAAGAGTGAATGACTATGGGAAACTCTTCGATAGAGGAAGAGGACATATCTAATCTGGGTGAGGGTCTGGGAGCTTGGAGAAAGTTCAAATGGACACAGATATTGGATGTAAACATCTTCACTTCCTATTGTCACCTACATTATTAATAGTCTTTTAGTCTTTTCATGTCATTGAGAAATCATGCTATGTGTTTCAGTGCTTTTTCCTGGCTTCTTTGGAAAGGAATGAGTGTAGCCGTGCTTGAGTATTTCCTTTCTTTAAAAGGAAAGTTCCTTTATGTAGCTTTAGAATTTGGAGAAGCTGCAAGCAGTTGCAAGATCAACTTGAATCTCAAATAGCACTCCATGTAGCGTTTTCAATGATGTGTGTGTGTGTGTGTGTGTGTGTGTGTGTGTGTGTATACATCCTTTAGGTTTTCAATCCCTACATGTCCTAGGTTTTATAGTTGAAGGCATAAGCAGCTACTCCAAGTTGTGTGTGTTGCAATTAGGACATTTGCTGATCAAGGCAACCAATAAATGTTTCTGGGACGAGGAGCTAGCACTGTAACCATGCAGATAGAAGGGGAGGATTGTAGCCTCAGAGCTAACAGAATCCTGTTGCTCTTTGCTCCCAGGATGTGATAGTTGTAGGTCTGTGCATTTAGCTTTTGTCAAAGTGATTTACTTGCTCCTTTACTGCTACCAATCAATGACTCTTGGTGATCCTGTGTCCATAGGCTCTGAGTTGTGTGGGAGTGGGGGAGGGAAGAGAAGATGAGGCTGAGGTCCTGTGCTTGAGGAGCTTGCTATCTCTAGCCTCTTGATGTTAGTACATGGGTTAGCAGGTAGGTAAAAACCCATCGAGAAGATCTAAGTATACACTAAGTAAACTAAAAGAATTACCCATGTGCTGGGAGAGGGAGTCTGAGGGACCTGGAAAAGCTAGAAGAGACTGAAAGCAAAGCAGGGCAAAGGCTAGGTTTTGAATTATGTTTGGATTTGGTAGGTGGAAAATAAAGGAGGAAATCTTTACATGTGGATGAAAATTGTATGAAAGAGGCAAGGATAAGAATGGTGTGAGTGGGTCAATACCTAGAACAGCTTAGCTAGGGCCACCAGGTAAGGACTGCAGAGTGCAATGAGGTTTAAAGTGGCAACAAGCAAATTTAAACTCCTAGTGCCAGGTTAAAATAAAACAGACCCAGCAGTTACTTTTTCAGTTAGCATGGTAGCACCGTGAAAATCTACATTCGAAGAACTTTGTCTTGCTGTGTTCCAACCACATCCAAAAAACTCTACCAACCCACAGCCCAAGCTGAAACCTGAAATTGCAGGTATACCCCTCTCTCACTATCTCTGACCCCCACCGTTGACTGACCTTTGACTTCAAATGCTACTAGGGGCTGGGACAGGCAAAGGGTTGAAATGTAGAGGCCAAAGCAGGAAGACTGGCAGGAAGACTCCTATAGCAATTAGGAATAATATCACCTGGGCCAGCCCCAGGGGATTGGGAATGGCTACGAACAGATGGGAGTCTCTCCAAGAAACACTGCAAAGGGTGTTTGGATAACTTGGGGCTGGCTGGAGGAAGGGGATGAAGCAAAGAGAGGAATCATTGATGACTTCCTCTGGGATAGTTTTCTGGCTTTGATGCCTGATAGCATTGTTAGGACCTTAAAAGATATGGGGGATTGGAAGAGGAATCAATTTAGAAGTAAATATAGAAAAGATAATGCATATAGTTTGAAACATGATGAGGTTGAAATAGTGGCACAACACACATGCGGTTGTCTACTACACATTTGAACACATGGAGATGGAGGAATGGAGTTCTGTGTTTGGAGACCACTGAGGTGTGAGCCAACAGCCTGAGACATAGTGGAGGCAGAGAGGAGAGAGAAGACAGAGCACAGGTCAAGGGCTATGGAAGAACTTGCTGTGACCATGATAATCTGAAGAGAGACATCATCTCCCCCGCCACTTCAAGATGGGAAGCCCCATTTCCTGCCATTGTTTTATTGGTGTCATGCACATTTATCATTATGGGAAGAAATACAAAGGCCATACAGATGCCCTCTTTGCCCAGAAAGCACTCTGCACTTGGAGCTAGTAGGCTCCAAATGTCCTGAGATCATCTAGTTCATCTTCTTCCACATAACAAGTGGGGAAGCTGAGACCTAAGGGGAGTAACATGTAAAAATTGTGCAGTTAGTAAGGGCAGGTAAGACTCTAGCCAGCTCAAGAACTTCAGACTTTCTACCTGTGCTTGTCTCCCTTGCATAAACAATGTGGGCCATTGCTCAAAAGTTCAAACACTGGCATAAGTCAAACCTGGGTTCAAATCATGGTACCACCACCTCCTAGGTCTGAGACCTGGGCAAGGTTAGGTTGCCTTTCTGAGCCTCAATTCCTTTACCTGGAAAAGGCAAATAGTGAGATTATCAACTGAACTAAGTCCTTGTGTGGCTTGTATGAATTGATACAGTTAGGATGAGCACATTGCCACTAGAGAAGCACTCAACAAATTTATTCATTAATGCATTAGCTAAAAAAATAGTTACTATACAACTATGCTCCCAGCATCGGGGATGAAACAGTGAGCAAAACCCACACTGTCTCTGTCTCATAGATCTTACAACCTAGAGGAGACAGACATTAATTGATACCAGAAATAGATAATTATTGACTGTATTAAGGACTATTGAGGAAAAGGCAGGGTACTCTTAAGAATGAACAGCAGGGAACCTGGTCTAGCCTAGGGTTCAGGGGAGAGCAGAAAGCTGAAAGTTGACCAATAATCATCCATGTAGAGAGAAGGACAGGAGAAGAGCATTCTGCCCAGGAAAGGGAGTCCATAGAAAGGCCACAAGGTGGGAGAGAGTTCACTGTGGCTGGATCTCACTGTTTTAAAATGACTCTGGATTGCAGACTCTAGTGGTTAAAACTCTCCTCTGCCTTCAAACTCACCGCTAGAGTCTAGATTAATCCTTGTGAGAACAAGGAGACCCCACCCTTCTATTAAGGGAAGGGGGATTAATCAAGTTACTGTGAATTTGGAAGTTTGAGTGTTTGAGGGGAGCCCAGGACACTATTAGAGCCCAAAGTGCCCCAAACTCCAGTTTTGCTCAACTTTGGGCTTCTGTTTAGCCTCTTATTTCCTGATAAGTCAAAGTCCTGGCCCAACCCCAGCCTCCCTTTTGGGCTCACAGAGTTCAATCTGTACTCACATCTTTAGCTCTACCCAGGATGCCATTCCTAGGGCAGTGACCACCCAGAATGCTGAGGCTGTCTGGTAATAAGCCAGCCCCAGATAGAGTGAGAGTAGAAAGGATAAGAATGACTTTGAGGCATGATGGTTCTTATCAGTTTAAACTGAGAGGGGTATTTTTCCAAGACAGCTAAAGACCCTTTTTCAGGAGGGAGGCAGCCCACTGTCCAAAAAAGGAGCCAGTCATGTCTGGGAAACTGATAGAGACACAGTAAGGACCACAGCAGAGGAACAGCAGAGCGACCACAAGCTGTTCAGCTGGAAGGAATGAGGAGGTTAGCTTGGGTTAAGCATTGCAGAACTAGAGCTATGAAAGGCACAGGGCTGCTGTGGTGACCTTCTTGACCCTAATCCTTATCATCACACTTGGCTGGGAATCCCCTGCAGCTTTGCTTCAGGCACCACCAGGTTGAGCTTTTCTGAGAGCAAAAGAGCTGTTGGTGGTCTAGTTATCACGCCTTCAGACACAATGCAGATTTTCAGGTCAGATTTCCCTCCTGGAGCTCTCACTTCATCCCTGGTCCTTGAACTTACAGTTTCCTTTTCTTCCATGTTTCCAGCCATCTGAGATTTCTCATGCCTTGTAGTCAAATTTTTCCAGCTTCTACCTAATTTAAGTTTCTCTCTGAACTTCCCAAACTGCCTGTGAAGGGTTAATGAGAGGAAAGATCTGCTACTAGGGAGGCTGTCCTGGAATGATCCAGAGCATGGACAACTTAGGCCCTTACAGAAGTGAATCCAGTCATTATTATTATTTTTTAATCCTCATAGATGCTAAGGCTAAAGATATCCGTAGCCACCAAAGAATCTCACAGTGTCTGTAAATTTGAAGGGAGCATTAAAATCTTCTGTCCTTTGCTGCATCCAATGGATTTCAGAATTCACTTTCTTGGTAATTCCTATTTAGCTGAATAGGAAACACTAAATACAAGAAACTGTCTGATAGATATGTATGGCATTATGTAAAATTTATCTTGAAGCTAAAAAAATGATCTTCTGAGATTCTGGAGTAGAATATGACACAAAAGGGTGTGGGATGTGCTCTGCTGCAGGAGGAAGGGATAGACATTGGTTGAATGCATAATAAGAACCTAGCTCAGAATTAGGCATATTACATTGATTTTTCGATGATTCTCACAACTCTATGGGCTAGTGAATAATGTCTCAATTTTATAGCCTATCACCCCATTTCCCCATTAAGTGGTAGAGCTAGAATTTGAAATCAAATCTGTTCAACCAAGCCTGTGGTTCTTCCACTAAATCAAATAGCCTTGTATTTATTTATTTATGCACAGAGGCAATGAAATCAGAAGATATTTTTCATAGGTGCTGTCTCCTGGAGTTAAAAAAAATAACACCCAAATGTAACACTCTTCAAGCCCTGTGTTCTTGTCATCATTCATAAGTATTCCTCAATGACAACTAGTTGCACCTGTCACCCTCCCTTCTTAAGGAAGGTGAAGATGAGAATTTCTGTGAAGTATTTACAGACGGGATCAAATAAGAAGTCAGGGTAAAGTTCAAGCTCCTGTCCCCAAGGTCCCTTTTATTCTTTGTGCCAAGAAATTCAACAGTCCTACTCTGAGGTCACATTGATTTGTTTTCTGCAGCTGGAAGAGTTCATACATAGCTCTGCATGTTCCTTGGTTCCTGTGGATGCCAGGAGAGATGGTCCCTGTCAAGTAGCAGAAGCATTATGTAGTTGAATTATTACGGAGCAGAGTGGTGTGTGTCTCATAGCTGGATATATGGAGGAGAAAGTCAATGACTCTGCTTGGGGCAGAATATACTTGGGGGTGGGTCTAGTTCAGTGAGACAAAACATGTCTGTAGAGGTGCTTAGGAATGAGTGACAAGCAGGACCTGGTCTTCCAGGGTCTTGTGTTTCAGGTTAGAGAGTTTGTAATTTATCCTTCAATGGGTAAGAGCCATCAAAAGTTCAGCTTGCTTCCAACACCTGTGTACAACTGTATCCTTAAATCTCCTTACTTGTAGGCTCAGCTATACTTCCATTTTCTGATGTGGGGAGGACTGGCACTAAAGAGAAGCAGGATGTTCTGAGGGCACCGTTGCTGCTAGTATAACCTGGCCAAGTATCTCCATTGCTACAATCAGGTTTCTTCCTTTGTTTTGAAGCTCTTGTTCTCATCTGCCATGGTCTAGGAAGCACTCTCCATTCTCAGGAACTAGAGGCTGGCCCCTTAAACACCAGCTCATCAGTGCCTCAGTGCTGCTGGGAATCATTTGGCCTGAATTTCTGGGTTCGATCTGACTTTTAGGGTGGTCCATCATTTTATCTCGAGACTTCCTCTCTGCCAACTTCCATGGCCAACTACTTGCTTGAACCAATGGAGGATTATTCTCACTCTTAATATCTAGGCTCAATGTTTGCAGGCGGGCCAGTTTTCCAGATATCTACCTGCCCCAAGCCTGATGGCTATCTACTTTTCAGCTTCATCCAGATGCTATTATGAAAGAAAGCTCTGGTCCTCTTCTTCTTTGAGGCCATTAGAGAGGATACTTCAAAGCTTAATGTGATTTTCAGAGGAAATAATTATTGGTAAGACTTTTCTGACTAATTACTATTGTGGGTTTTTATAATCCTTGGGGAAATCCTGCTAGGAATTTCATGTAATGTTAATATTCCAGGGCCATTTGGAATATCTTGAGCATTTGATATTTGTCTTTAAAATCATTTTTTTCATTAAAGTTATACAAGTGGTATAACTTCTGAGACCTTAAATATCTGAGAGTTTGTATGGGTATATATTTTAACTTTTTAATACTTTGATACAAAATTCTATAGATATTATCACCCTGTTTTTTGATAATTAGGGTTGCAGGGGTGACTTTGTTGTTGATTATTCTGTGGACAATTAGTTTCTAATTTATTTGTCATTGATTAAATAATTCATCGAAGCTACTTTTTCTTTTGTAGGTCAAAATAATTGAAGTCAGTCATTCCATGTGGTTCAACTTAATATTATGTATAAGGCTGTGTATTAGTACAGGGATACCTAAATTATCAAGCAGTCCCTGTCCTCCAGGTGTACTCAGCCTCATGGAAAAGAAGGAAAAATGAAGAGTTAATACAACAGAGTGTGACAGAGGCTAAAAACAAAAAAAGGTAAAAAAAAACAGCAGAGGACAAAGGGAAGAGGGACAAAGTTGGGATACCAGAGGAGGTAGGCCCATGTATTTTTCTTATGCCTTATTGTAATTCTCTTTTTATGCCCGAACTGCATGCTAAAAATTTATTTTCTTTATTCTTGGTGGAGGGAGATGAAGGAGAGAGAGGGCTGCTTCAAAAAGCAAAATCTTTGCAGTCAGAAAACTACCATTTCCAGTTCTATTGCCCTTGCCTTCCAAGTCATGGGCAGCCAGTGGTTGAGAGATGAGAGGTCATTGTACCTATCACCAAATACAACCCAGGTGAACCACAGAGTACATTTTTGAGTCTAGTCTTCTCAGTTTTGTATTTAGCAAACATTGTTATCATCTTTCTTCTGGCAATGGTTGACTCTTAAAACTGGTTCTTAGTTTTTTTGGGTGTGTGTGTGTTCATGTTTTTCTCTGCTTCTTCATAGAAATTTTGATTGGATGTTGGGGAAGGCTGATTCAGAAGCTTCTTGTCAGATGCCATTTTAAGTCTGAGCCAATATATGCTAGGCTAAAGCAAGCCCAGGTTTTATGCACCTCTTTGAATACTGGATATTGGACTTTGGGCTACCTATTCTAACACCACTCAGGGAATTAGATGAGTGCTAAGTGCTTCCAACTGTAGTTTTACTTACTTTTGGTTTACTCCCTTTACCTAAAATACACCTCTGTTCTCTGATTCCAGCAAACTCATGTAGGTGATGGCAACATTAGTTTCCTTTTTTCCTGTACTTAGACCCTTTAAAAATCTTTCCTGGACTCAAATAACACCTGCTTTCCTCTCTTATTTCCCCAGATATTCAGATTCCTGTTTTATTATTTTGGAAAAAACAGTCTTTAATAATTAATATTTAGTTATTTGTGGAGTATGTGACTTCTTTATCCAACTTGCTTGTAATGAATTTCTCAGCTTTCAGTGTATTTTTTCCTTTTGGTTATACAATTTTTGACAAGCTAGAATGTTATTGGAGTTCAGCCTTCTCATTAGGTGAGACACAGTTATGTTTTCACACCATCAAGGTAGGAGCCTGGCAGCCCCCTGCCTTTATTCTGGAGGAGCTGCCAAGACTGGGGGGTGTGTAATTGCTTCAGGTACTCAGAGCCAAACCTGTCATCTCCATGACTTCCTGATGGCTGGTGATGTGTACCTGCCAACTAGTCAGTATCAGCAGGTGCATCTGAGCTGGGTGCCAGAACCGGGGCCCAGAGAACCTGTAAACTAGCAGCATCTCTCTGTAGGATGTGTTTGAAGTAGTTTGGAGTAGAAAATGGAGAAAATGAGAACTTCTGTTTTAAAAGATTTCTGGGATGCTTCATGAAATTATACTTTTATTTTCATGGCTTTAAATATCTTCTATTTACTGCTGACTCCCAAATTTCTATTTCAAATCCAGACCTCTTTTTGAATTTCAGACTAACTCCCTACTTGTCAATTCTACCTACATATTTAAAACTGATTTTCTATTCTTCCCATCCCATCCACAAATTTCTTCATCCTCTTTCTTCCCTATTTCAGTTAAAGCAGCTCATCCATCTTCTTGCTCATTGTAAATTCATTGTAGTCATGTTGACTTTTCTCCTTCTTTCATACCTACTTCAAAAATATCAGAAAGGCTCACCGATTTTGCCTTCAAAATGGATTTGTAATCCAGCTACACCTTCCACTCTGGTGTGAGCCACTATCGTTGTTTGCCTCCTGCAGGCACATCCTAATTTACCCTTGCCTGGCTCCAAGCTGTTTTCTGCCTTGCATCCAGAGTGAGCCTTTTAAAATGTAGGTCATCACATGAATTCTTTGTCTCAAGGCTCCAAAATCTCCCATCTCACTCACAGTTAAAAAAACTATCAATGACAATTCACAACAAGATGATTATCAACTGCTGCTCTCTAAAATGTAAGGAATGCAACATATTAACATTAGGGTAGAAGTTTTACTTATCAAACCATGGAGGAGTACAGATTAAAAAGTCTATATTCTGGTTACATGTTGCATATTTCATCTTAAAAAAACAGGACACATTACTTCAAAGAATGTGTGAAGATTATTTGAGTCACCTCTAGTTTTGGTGTGCAAGGACATAATTTATCAGAAAAAGAGGTGTTATTCTCTAGTTGCCTGGAAATTATTTTTTTAAACCGTTACCTTATCTTTAGTTGCATTTATCTGAAATAAAAATTTTTAGGATACAATATAGCAATAAATGTAAGCGTTTTTAAAACAATGTTGTATTGTAATTTATAGTAAATGGGAAAAGAATTTACTATAAAAGAACTTTATAGTAAATAAGAATTTTATTCTTATATGAACAAGAATAAAAGCATAAAATGTTGCAGGAAGCAGTGGTGTTTTCTTTATTTTATTTTATTTTATTTTATTATGTTACTGTGGGGTACAGTTAGGGGTTAGGCATACAAAAAGATTTCGTTCAGGTACCCTTGTTGATAAGAGGTGTCTCCCCATCACCAGCAAGATATTTACTACCATTAATCCAATCACCCTACCCCTCCCCCTCATAGTTTCCCACCACTGTCAGTCATTTTCTTATGGTAATAAGTTGGGTGATCAAGGTCTACTATATGAGTGAGAACATGTGATACTCAGTTTTTTGTTTCTGTGAGAGGTCACTCAGTATTATAGACTCTAGTTCCATCCAGGTTGCTGCGAAATTCATGATTTCGTTCTTTCTTATGGCTG
>CAUYQG010050845.1:0-12188 GCA_963574415.1 Tarsius wallacei | reverse complement strand
GTGGGGTCATATGGGAGGTTGGTGTTTAGAGCTTTTAGGAATCGCCACATTGCTTTCCACAGAGGTTGCACTAGTTTACACTCCCACCAACAGTGTAGAAGTGTTCCCTTTTCACCACACCCTCTCCAGCAACTGTTATTTTTTGAGTTATTGATAATTGCCATTCTGCCATTGACATTCTTGAAGACTACAGGCCAGTTATCTTGAAACATGTTCCCCAAATTTGCATTTATCTGATTGTTTTCTGATTAAATTCAACTTAAATATTTTTGGACAAGAATTATACATAGTTGATGTGATGTATTTCCCCACTGCATTATATCAGGAGTTATATAATGTCAGTTTGTCCAACATTATTGGTGGTGCTAAGTCCATCAGATATCTCTAGAGTAAAGGTATCATTTCCCCTTTGTAATTAATAAATCATTTGTCCCTTCTGTTTTGGAAAAGTTGGTGCAGACCCATTTCTCTCTGCCCTTCCCACATCCCATAAATACAATTATAAGCCCTGAAATAAGCAAGAAGCAATCAAAAGGAAACTATGACAGGTGTAAAGAGGAAAGGGGAATGGTTAGGGACCTAAGGACCTAGGACCTAGGAACAACATGGCAACCGTGTGCCTTACAATCCAATAGAATAAAGCAACAGAATAAGGCAGCCTAGGTCTGGCATTTCCCAACCTCCAAACTAGCAAGAGAAGGTGGCCCAGGTAGGTTCATTTCTCCCCCTAATTGAACAGGAACCTCACCAACACCACCAGGAAAACCTGGAGATACAGGCTAAGGAAATTGACCAGAAACCTCACTGACAGTAAATGGTCAGGAGGCACTTTGTCCTTCCCTGCCAGATTCGAGACTCCTTTTCCCCACTAAAGACAGTGGGACAGCTGGCCTTGCGCTCCCTGCTTCGGTGTGCCTGCCCTCCAGACACCTGATCTTGCAAGACCATCATTAAAGTCTCGCTTCTGCTGAAAAAAAAAAAAAAAAGAGTGGCCTTCCCTGGCAATCTGTCCACACAGGCCTGAGATTCCTCTGTCCAACTGAAAGATACCAGGCACTTCGGCACTTTTTCCTGGACAAAGAAAGCATCAGTAAGAGAGAGCTCCCCAAATAAAGCATAGCATGAGAAGCCTTTTTGTCCCCATAGTCAGACCATCCCTTCACTAGAGGTACCAGATGCCCAACCTGGGGTTGCTCTTTCTGCTCCATTAACCAACACTAGCTGGGACCAGTGGGAGCCACAGCAACACCAGGTAAACCAAGAACAGAACAGCATTGCAATAGCTCTGAAAATTAAATTGCCATGAGCGCCAAAGGCTACAAAAGTAGGCTAGGAGATGTAAGTGGCTGCCTTCTAAAACAAAATACTTAAATAAGACCCAGAAACTCCTCAAATAGTAGCCAAATTATATAGGATACAATAAAAGAAAATAATCATACCAAGTACCAGGAAAAATGCAGCCTCATTGACCTATGGGAGAATAACAAGAGATCTGACATTCTTATCATTTGAATCCAAGAAAGAGAGCAAAAGTGAGCGGATTGAATACGAATTAGAAGAAATAATAGTTGAAAACAATAAGGGTAGGTACTGGATCTCAAACCAGGTGAAGTGAGGACCAAGGTGAGGCCCAAATTTACCTGTACAATGACCATTTGTATACCTAACACTAAATTGCACCCCACATCTTAAAAAGTTGAAAACATCCCTAATTTGATGTAAGATATAACCTACAGATTATATCTTGAATATAAAAGCAAACAAAAAACAAAAAAAACATTATAATGCCATTTGATATTCAAAGTGATAATATTTAGAAATAAGGAAGATAAAGGGACTAAAATGAAAGTAATATGTCTACGCTTCACCACAAATGATCAATGTTGATTTTAGAAACAGTCTACTGTGTATAGTAACACAAAGAGCAGTCATTAAGAAAACCATACAAAGAGATAGATTCAAAACATCATAAATTAAAACAAGACAATTAAATGGGAGAGAAAACAATCTTTCCAACAGATGGTGCTTGGACCACTATGTACACACATGCAAAAGAAATTAATGTTGGGTGTTTAAAAAATCTTAGTGTAGTATATCAAAATATTTATCCCAAAGCATGTGTTTTGTTGGACGTACATTTGCTTTGTAAATCAGGGGCTAAGAATCTGGACATTCTACCTCCTCTTTAAAAAGCAGCAATTCCATTAACAGAGGATTTTAACTCCCACATGGCAACCATTTGTAGGAGTATTAGCACCTCCTCTCTTAAATGGGGCAGGCGATTTCAGCTCCTCGATACCCATTTGGGCATTTGTTGTGTTTGAGAAAGACTCTATATTTTCATTATTCTTGAGGAAATCTTTAGTAATATGTCCATAAATTCATATGACAAATAACTGAATGAAAATTTGTTTGCAGACGATTGTGTTTACTTATCACAGCTAATTAAGATTTAAATATTCCTTCAGCTTAAAGATGGAGCCTAAGACTAAGGGATTAAAACAGCAGCAACAGCAACATAAGAAACTCTTGGCAGCAATGCTCTCTCAAGACTCTTTTGAGTCGATCCACAGTCCTACTCCATCTGTAACAGAAGAAGATATTGATAATGAAGATGATGCAATGGAATTGCTGGGTAATTTTAAAAATTAATAATTTCTCATTTTTTCCTCTGACATTGTAAAAATGTGTAGTGACTAAGAGGTTTGAATAGTTTTGTCTTAGGGAAAAGAAACCGTTTAGCACATACTTTATTTACATTAGACTTTCATTAAGTTGCATGTAAGAGCTAAGTTGAAATAACCAAAGCATGTGAAATATTTCTTAGACTGTATTTTGTGTTTTGTGTATGCAGGACTTTGCTTTCCAACTAATCAAGCTTTATTTTGTGTGCAACTGTGATAAAAATTCAAGTCTGTCTGCTTTATTCTCTGATTATAATTGCCTTGTTCACATCTATTGTCTATAAAATATACCCAAAGTACATATTTCAGCCCTCATTCTAAAATGTCTCCCTGTTGTTTCAAGGACGATTTAGAAAAATAGAATAAGGTTAAAGGGACAGATAGTAAAGTAATGTTTTATGTTTTCCATAAATGACATGAAACTTTGAAGAGATTTCAAACTTTTTTCAGCTGTTACTTTCATGAAAATCATATTATTGTTGTTCGTGTAGAATATCTTTTTATATTTTATAATGAAGTAAATGTATAGTTTTTGCTTCATCAGAAATCTCTTCTGATAAATTTTTAAAATTACACTTCTTTTTGGAAAATTATTTTTCCAAAATAAGGAAATGAAATTTTATTTCAGAAAGAGTAATCAACATATAAAACAATGAGTTTTTAATTCAGTGATAATTATTATATTAGTATAATTTTCAAATACTCTGTAACAATATACTATTGTATGTTAATTAGAAATGGAATAAATAGTGTAATTATTTGAAAACTTTAGGCAGATTTTACACATAAGATATGGAATCTCAGGAAATACAGTCATTTTCTAGTTTTTTAAAAATGAGATTCCTTGATTTTCAGTGTTTATAGCAGTAAAATGCTATCATTATAATACATGATATATATCTTCATGCACAGGCCTACAAAGGTGTTATTTACTTGATGACAGCAGATTCCAAGACGTTTTCTGATGATGTAAAAATTGCATTCATTTTAGCTATTAGGAGACTGAGTCATGGCATTTTCACTACATGGTTTCAGTCTCTTTGTTTTTGAACAATTAATTCTTTTCTCCCTACCTCCAAATCATCAATGTGACAGATGTACCAGGTGTGGCAGTGGTCCTTCATTCAACTTCCAGTCACAAACATTTATTG
The DNA here is from genome assembly GCA_963574415.1 of Tarsius wallacei. Classification (NCBI taxonomy): domain Eukaryota; kingdom Metazoa; phylum Chordata; class Mammalia; order Primates; family Tarsiidae; genus Tarsius; species Tarsius wallacei. The sequence continues at coordinate 8,353 of CAUYQG010050845.1, read as the reverse complement.
AGCACTTACTATGTGCTAGTAACTGGGCTTGGTCCTGGGAACGTAAACTAAAATACTTGTGGTCTCTGTTTGCAGGAATTTTGCATTCTAGTATTCAAGATACAAAGGTAAATATATCACTGTAATGGCGTTCACTACCTGTGCTAATTGGATTAAGCACACAGTTGTATATAGGGGTAACACCTATCGTAGAGGTGAAGGACAATGATCAGGGAATGTGTCCTAGAGAAGCTGACTCTTCTGGTTAGTCTTAAAGGACAATTAGATATAAGCTCAGCAGGCAGTGTGGTCATTGTAGGTCTGCTCACGTAGGTATGGGCTCTTTTGTGATTGTGCTCCTGACTGTGCCTTTAAATTGTTCCTTGCTTTGTTCAGTAAGAGTGAAGGGGCAAATGAGATCAAGCGACTCTTTAAGGAGACTCAGATGTTCATTCAGTGTCCTAGATCTCAGCTGCTCTGTCTGATGTTTCTAGTCTCCGAAGCTGAAGACCAGAGGATTGAGTTTTGGAGACTACCTAATGATGAACAATTCATAACTGGTCCTCTTTAATTCTTTTTATGCAGGTATTTCAGACTGTGGTCTGAGCAAGTTTAATAATGAGAGAGAGTTGAAGGGTTGAGCTTTCTACATATAATTGCACATATTTCAGCACAGGTGGCTAGTAGTGTAATATCATTGGTCTCTAGCTTATGAGGTTTCCCTGAGATTGCATGGAATGTTCCAAGTCTGCTGGGCTGTCCTCTAAAATAATACCATAATCAACCTCCTATTTTTGAAATTGATTCTACAGAAACATATGTGATTGTGTCTATTCAAGGAAAATACAAATGCTAACTTCTTGAAAATTTATGTGAAATCAAATTTTGTGGAACTTATATGTAATTATTGTAAGATGCAATACAGACATCTGATATTTAAAATGTCTTTTTGAATCTATGAATTCTTGTAGAATGAGTTTGCTGTAGCTTATGTATTTTTAAGGGTTTGACTTTTCATTGTTGTCTATACCAAGATATAATTGGCTGAAAATTTATTTATTATGCATGGGAAGCAATCTGTAAACTTGTGAAACAGTAAATAAGTAAAAGTATAATTATTAGCTAACAGTAATATAAAAATGGATTTTTCCTCAGTAAAATTGGTTGATTTGAAGGGAAAAAAATGTTAATTTGTAGAAATTAGTAAAACTATTGACCTTTGTTTTGTTTATTAAAGATTCTAGCATTGTTAATATATACTGATTAATATTTAATTATTCATAGTTGTTTAATTATATATTTGTGGATTTCTTTTCCAAATGTATTGGGCATATGAAAATATTATAGTACATATTTTCTGTAACGTTGCTTCAAATTCTGCTTATAAATTCACGGTGCAAAAGTAGCTCAATATGGAATTAGTACCTGTCAGAAAATAAAATATCCAAACTTGTAGAATTTTAAGATATAACAATTGTAAGCACCTCTGAAATTGGTACTTTAATTATAGAAGATATTAAACAAAATATCTGCCAAGTCACCTCAAACTATGTAGTTTTCAAATAAAAAATATTCTTAAATATTTTAATATTTATGCTGGCAATTGATGACCACAATGAATAAAATGTTACAGAGAATCTTCACATATTTTTAAAACATTATTAAAATAAATAGTTCTCAAAATGGAATAACAATTTACAATGGTAGAACAAGAGATTTATAGAAAGCTCTGTAATATTTTACTCCATTAATTCTCACAGAAAATTTGATGAACTTCATTAGTTTACAAGAGATTATAGCTTATAAATGTAAGTTCATTTTAATTGCATTACATGTATTATCATCTTACTCTAGTTGAAACTCAAATTTTAATTATATGTTTGATTATTCTCTATTTGATTTATACTCATTTGGTGGCTCAGCCTGTAATCCCGCGCCTTTGGGAGGATGAGGTGAGTGGATAGCCTGAGCCCGCGGGTTCGAGACCCGCTTGGGCAACTTGGCGAGACCTCATCTCTACAATAAATCAAAAAATCAGCTGGGCGGGTAGCGCGCTCCTGTAGTTCCAGCTAGTTGGAAGGCTGAGGCGGAAGGATCGCCGGAGCCCAGCAGGTGGAGGCTGAGGTGGCCGGGAGCAGCCACTGCACTCCAGTCTGGGCGACAGAGTGAGACTCCAACTCAAAAAAAAATAATAATCATAATACCATCATGAGAGGCTAAGGGTGGATTGCTTGAGCCAGGAATTTGAGACCAGTGTGGGCAACATAGTGAGACTTTGTACAAAAAATCAAAATATTAATCAGGCGTGGTAGTACTCACCTGCAGTCAGCTACTTAGGAGGCTGATATGGAAGGATTGCTGAGCCCAGGAGGTTGAGGCTGCAGTGAGCCACGACCGTGCCACTGCATTCCAGCAAGATGACAACTCAAAGTATCATCAGTATTATCTGTAAGACACAACTGCAAGCTGAGTGCAACATTTTGGGAGACTGGGGCGAGAGGATTACTTGAGCCCAGGTGTTCAAGACCAGCCCGGGAAACTTGGCAAGATCTCATCTCTACAATTTAAGAAAAAAAAAAAAAATAGCTGGGCATGGTGGCACATGCCTATATTTCCAGCTACCTGGAAGGCTGAGGCACAAGGATTGCCTGGGACTGCAGTGGTTGTGAGCGTGCCACTGCACTCCAGTCTAGGCAACAGAGTGAGACTCTGATTCACAAAAAGCAAAACAAAACAAAAAATATTTTTCTTAAGCATTCTAGTATGGGATATTACTTGTAAAGAAGTGTTTAGGCTTTTTCAGAATTAATTCTGAAACATGTGTCAAAAAATCACATTCCAGAGATGCTAAAAAAGGAAAACAACATTATCATGCTTTATGTTTTTTGGTCTTAGTGCATAATCATATAAAAATTTAAAATTTAAATTTTGTTGCCAAAAACAAACAATGTGATTGCAAATAGATTTACTTGTGTTAATAATAAAGAACAAGTATACTTATACTGGTATTCTTTGCTGAATATAGTCATTGAGTTTCTATAACCTCAATATCTTACAAAATTTTGTGAAATAAAAAATTTATTAGGAGGACTTACTTCATTAAGGCAATTATTTGACAAATTCTTTTGCATTGACAAACCTTTATAAAGTAAATATCCACTCTTAGTTCTGTTTTTTAAATTGGAGGCTCCTTAAAGCAGAAAGTGCCTATATTGGCAAAATAAGAACATACATTTCACCTAATGAGAAATGGATGCTGTCACTCAGTGGTATAAAATTTAAAAGAACGGGAGGCACTAGATGATTTACCTACCTATATTTAAAAAATTTTAAGTATGTAAAATCATCTATAACATAAAGGATCATGTATACAACATTTTTTTCCTTTTTTTTTTTCTTTTGAGTATTAACCATTGAAAGTATTAGGATAAAACTTCACCGTAAAATGAAGTTTCTTCATAAAATGAGGACTTTCAAAAGTTAAGTTTATATGTCCTTCAATATTATCTATAAGATTGCCTTAAATATTTATAAATTCATTCAGGATAATACAAAAAAAGGTGAAATTAGAACATATTAGAAATTAAAATGTCAAAATTTGTTGAACATTAAGGTATAAGAATTTTAAGCACCACTAAATTTAGCACTCTATAAATCTAGACGACATTTAATAAAACATCTTTTATATCTCCTCAATCTTAGAAACTCTCATCTTGAAACACAGGGTAGGGTAAAAAAAAAATTTAGCAATGATACACTGTACTGACAATTGATGACCACAATTAGCCAAACATTATAGAAAATTTTCACACATACATTTCTAAATTGAAAAACTAGAACTTCATGAAGATGTATGAAGATATCTTGCACATGCTAAATAGGACTTCCTCCTGTTAAGGTATGTGTTTGATTTTAACAGAAGTTCTATGAAATGCTCTTGCTGGAAAGCTCTCATCTATATTTCTGGATTCTTACTTTGGCTGTCTTCAAGTACCATCATTGCCTGTGTAGATGCCCAGTGAGCTCAGGTAGAAGTGTGGCCTGAGAAGAGTTGAATAGCGCCCTGCTTACCTCTCTGCATTACATTAACAACATTTGAGAAAGTGCATTCAGATACATTCTTTCATTTATTAAATACCTTGCACCTGTAATGTGAACATTACTACTTCATAGAGCTATACAACATGAGGAATAGTTTGTGTTATATTTTCTACCTTGACCTCTTTGGTCTTTGAGAGAAAAGTGAATACAGTGAACACTGGTTCTATGTAAAACAAAAATACTTCTGATTCTTTCTTCAGCTTTCAGTTCATTATTTTCATTCACAGGTTTATTTCTCAAGAGTGTATCTACCACTTTCAAAATGACTATCTGCATGTTCTTACAAGTTAAATTTGAACAAGTACAGACATGCTTGATGAAGTATTGACTACAGGGAGGTGATTTTCAAGATTTGCTTTGCTTAAGAATCATCTGGGGAGATTCTTTAAATACAGATTCCAGTGCCCCCTTCCCATAATTTTTGCTTCATTAAATTTGGATACAGCCCATGAATCGAAAATTTTCAACGGAAATGCCATCCTCTCCTTTTTCGAGAGACTCTGTTGCAGGTGATCTGTAGAACATATGAGAGCCCTAATCTAGTAGGTATATTCAGTGACTTTTTTATTTGATGTATCTTGAAATTAGAGGAATAAAATAACATACAGTCTAATTTTTACAGTAGAAGGTGTATGAGATAGGGGTTTTTGAGTTAACCAAGCTCTTTTGTGTCTCCTGGAAGTAACAATAAGTCTTGCCAACAAGCTTTGACTAATGCAGTTTCTATCACCTAATGTTTTCCTTCTTTACGTGTTTTACAGGAGCACTTGAAAAATGAACTGCTTAGAGTAGGAAAATCACATAAATTATAAAGTGATTCTAGTATAAACTAGAGAAAACTCTGATTCACTTTTATCATATTAAAACTTCAATTAAGAGTCTTTACTTTTATCAAATGTTACTCACATCCACTTTACCTCATTCTGGATCATTCCAGATTTACTTGTGTTTGGAATTGTGTTGGTGTTTCATTCTCTTCATTCTTCAATTCTTATTTCTTTTCAACAAAATATCAGAATAATTGCAAGTGATAACCATGGTTTGTATGTAGACATTGCCATGTAAATATATATAAACTGGCCTGGCATATATACATGCCATAAATATATATTCTACATTATTTACTTTTATGGTGTTTAATAAGAAATATTCCTTTTTCCCTGCAAAAAAAAAAGAAAATCAGTGGTAGAAGATCAACATAGAATAAAACCAACAGTTTGAAAATGAAATCTAAACCCGTAAACACCTTATTAACAAATGCCCTGCATCTCAATTTTCTACCTGTGTGAAAATTCCTTTGAGAGACAGCTGCTTTCAATATATTTGTAAGTAGGTTTGTTTAAAACATATTTATAACTTTTAATAAGTTGCAACTTGTTTGGCACCACCAATAATAGAGAATAACATGATTTTTCATATTTATGCCATAACTTTTTCACTGAGCCACAAATGTGATGCGACATATGTGGTGTATGCAGTGTAGGGTCAAAGCACTGACTAGCATTCTAAGACCCAGGTCCAGCCCTCATGCTGCCTCTTGCTAGTTTTGTTACCTGATTCATTGTAAGGTGGCTGGTCACAACTTATGACCTTGCTACTCCACCTGGATGTTATGGGATAAAAATGAAATATTCTCTGGAAGTGCTTTTAATTATTTTTCATTTTGTCATGGTTAATAGGAATATTTGTAAAAAGACACTAGAATTTATATATAAAACTTTTCTTCCAAGCAAGGTTATGTCCTCTAACTCACATGTATTTTTTATAATTATAGACAAAAAAAATTTTGTCTGCTAACAGTAAAGATTTGTTTCCCACATCCCAATAAAATCAAAGACTTTAAGGTAGGAGGGAGGTAAAGCTACATATGTATTTGCCAGCCAAAATGTTGGCCATATCAATACAAAACACTACATCTTTCATTTTTACATGAATATTTAAGCTGGTACAGACAGTTATGTGATTTGGTCAGTGATATAGAGCACTGTCTAACTCTCTTCCATACAAATGTACAATTTCTAAGAAAAGAAAAATATTTGCTGCATTCATGTGAACCTTTGGTAGCAAAAAATAGACTTGGGACAAGACTGGGGGAGAGACAGAGAGGAAATACAGAAAAATTGGATATTTGTATTATATGTTTATGTGCTTCTGTGTAAATAATGTCATAAAAGTATTGAAAAATCTACAAGCTTTAAAAACTTTTTCAGGTTATGTTGATAAATGTGAAAATATTTGAAGCAGCACAATATTGGTTTTACATTAATTTATTGTATTAGTCAAACCTCAATCAAATTGAAAACCAGCGTTATATATTATTAGGGTTTGTTGTTTTTGAAATAAACTTGCTCATTTCAAATACTTAATAAAATGGTGATGTTATATTTTAAGGTGATTTGTTTGGCAATGGTAGTGATTTTCTTATAATTTACTGAATTTGAATTTTGTGCTTTGTGTGCTTTGTGTAAGAGCTATTTGAAAGCAGTGCAAAATCATAACTTTATTGTGTTTTTTTCTTGGTTGAAAATGTATTAAAAAGCATAATTAATTCAGCAATTATGTGCATTTTGACATCAAAGCAATAGGTATGAAAGAGGTATTAAAACTCTTCTTACTGAGTTGTGTAACTATAGTATAATTGTATAACTATAGTAATCAATTTAGATTTTCATATATGGAAAGAATAAATGCATAATTTCTGAGAAGAAAAAATATTTTCTGCATCGTGATATCACTGACAACTTTAAAATCATCTTTACATAGCAACTTTAAAATTTTTGAAATTGAAAACTAAATACATATTAACAGAAGTGTGGTTACAAAATTTGCCAATTATGTTCAACATCTGAAAAATAATAGCTTTTGTAAAGTAGTTTTATTTAAACAATGTAAAAAGCATTATGTGAACATATTTTCAAAATCCCAAATATTAATTAACCTGGTCCTATGTGTGAGTTTCTTTTGGAATGAAAATATACTAATTTTATTTTTCAAATGTCTTATGTACAACAGTTTCAGAGAGAAAATAACCTTAACAATATTGAATTTTTAAAAAATTGTCTAATACAATTAAGTAGAAAAACACAAATAACACTATGGGGAAAATATGATGGTGTTCTAATTGAGATCAATTAAACCTAGTGATTTCATTTTACTTTTCAATTTTCGTTTCTTTCTACAAAAGATAATTTAATGACTTTTGTTGATATGTGATGAATTTGCTTATATAAGGATGTAAACTTCTTAAAATTTGACATGGAATTTTGATTTCTTTAAAACTCCTTCAAGATTGTCAGAAAAGGATTACGTGGTCTAGCTATTTTCTATCTCTTAAGTGCTCTCATATTTAGTTTTTAATTGAAGACATTTGTTGAGAACTCTGTATTTCAAGATATAATATAGAATATTATTAATACTGTAAAACAAGGTTTAAATTAGCCTTATGAAGTTAATTATATAGAGGCCAATATAGTACAGTATTAGAGGTAATAACAACATGAGCTTTGTATTCAGATAGACCTTGTTTCAAATTTTACCATTGCCCTTAACTCTGTGATTTAAGTATAGGAACTTCCTTCCTTCAAATATCAGTCCTTCATCAGAAAAAATGGAAGTAATAACGATATTTGTATCATCGGGTTTTGTGAAGTTTAAGTAAAATTACACATGAAAAGTGCTCAGTGTATTTGATAAAGACTTAGAACTACAGAAAAGATTTTTTACTATAATTCATTTCACTTTTATACCAACTCCTCTCCTGTCTCCTTCTAGTGTGTGAGTTTAGTACATATAAAAAAGAAAGACCCGCCAGGCTCAGTGGTACAGCCTGTAATCCCGCACCTTGGGAGGCTGAGGTGAGTGAATTGCCTGAGCCCGCGGGTTCGAGACCCGCCTGGGCAACTTGGCGAGACCTCATCTCTACAGTAAATCAAAAAATTAGCCAAGCGTGGTAATGTGCGCCTGTAGTTCCAGCTCCTTGGAAGGCTGAGGCGGAAGGATCGCCGGAGCCCAGCAGGTCGAGGCTGCGGTGGCCGGGAGCGGCCACTCCACTCCAGTCTGGGCGACGGAGTGAGACGCCAACTCAAAAAAAAAAAAAAAAAAAAAAAAAAAAAAAAAAAAAAAATAAAGTAAGAATTTAAGTAAGATGCACTCATCATGGATCAGGATGGACCCTAAATCAAACTCAAGTGTTTATATAAGAAATAAAAGTTTGAGAGCCACAAAAGTATATGTTATGTTGCTAGTATAATAAATTTTTATCAAAACATCTGAA
>CAUYQG010050844.1:0-57521 GCA_963574415.1 Tarsius wallacei | reverse complement strand
TCGAAAGTGACCTCAGTTGGAATTACACTTATGTAATGGCTAAGACTGCAGTCTGTGAGAAACAGAAACAGTGAGCTTTCCCAGTTAACCATGCCTGCTATAGTTTCAGAGCCCCATGTTTAGATCATCAGAGTTGTTTCTGGTTAAATATGCTCAATATGAGAGGGGAAGGTAATGGCATCAACAGCTCTCGAACACGTTCTAACGGTCTCGAGGTCCTCGGCCCTCCCTGATTTCTAAGGTTCAGTGAGCCTCCGTGGCCGGCTACCAACAATTCATGTCTTCTGGGGTCTTTCCTGAGTGTCTAAAATCTGTTAATCTCTGCTCTTTAGCCTCTCTCCTTATTTTCAATGCAGAGAGCTCCATTTGCTGAGTCTTGGGTTTCTTTTTCTGAGCTGTAATCTGAGATGGCTGTTACTTAGTTCCCAGGGGAGTGGCTTTGTCTTCTGTTTAGTAATGTTTCCTTGGGAATGGAGGTGGAGCCTGCTTGTAGGTGGGCAGGGCAACACACGTCTCTGCCTGGAGGAATGGCCGGTGTGATAGTTTCACCCTCGCGGATCCTTCCTCTCCACTCTTTGAGTCTGAGGCGCACGGCTGGTGCTCTGGCCCAGGTTAGAGCTCTGCTCCCAAGTTCTGGCAAAAGTGACCCTGGCCTGTTCCCAGCATATTTCAGTCAGAGATGGAATCAGCTTCTCTGTTGGGCGGGTATCCAGAGCCTCCCTGGTGATCGGAGTCTGGGTCTGGGTATATTTTAATTAGGGAGGGAGCTGAGACCCGAGATTTCCTACCAGTGTGGGAGCAACCAGGGACGCAATAGCTGGCCCTGCATGGGACCGAGGGACCCTGGGCCTCAGACCGTGCATCTGGCTGTGGATGAGTGGGTGGGGGAAGGGAAGCAAGAGAGTCTTTTTGGGGAAATCACATTCGGAGAATCTCACAGTTCCACCTGTGTCACCACCATCTTGACCCGGAAGCTCCATTGATGTTTTAAATTACATTTATGGTCTTGCAAATGTTGAACTGGTCTTTCATCCTAGGGATGAAGCCTGCTTGGTCATGGTGATGATTTTTGAGATATGATTTTGGATCTGATTTGCTAGAATCTTGTTGAGGATATTTGCATCTATGTTCATAAAGGATATTGGCCTGTAGTTCTCTTTTTTTGTTGGCTCTTTACCCGGTTCGGGTATGAGTGTGATGTTAGCTTTGTAAAATGATTTGGAATTCCATCTTTCTCAGTTGCCTGGAATACCTTCAATAGGATTGGTATCAGCTCCTCCTCATACGTTTTGTAGAATTCTGCTGGGAAGCCATCTGTTCTAGGGCTTTTTTTTGTAGGTAGTTTTCATATGACAGAGTCAATTTTCTGAGTTGTTATTGGTTTATTCAGTGTCTCAATGTCTTCTTGTTTCTACCTGGGGAGGTTGTGTAATGTTAGAAAGTCCTCCATTTCATTTAGGTTATCAAGTTTGTTTCCATTTAGGTGTACATAGTAATCTCTGATAAACTTTTGTATTTCTTAGGGGGTCAGTTGTGATTTGATCTTTTGTATTTCTGATTGTGTTTATTCTTGTTAATTCTTTCAAAGAAGCAACTTTTTGTTTTGTTGATGTTTTCTACGATCTTTTTGTCTTCTATGTCTCGTATTTGGTTTGCCAACATTTTAATGGGGCTGTTTGTTTTTTTCCTGTTGGTATGTCTGAGTTCTTTATAGATCCTGAATGTTAGACCTTTGTCAGATATACAGTTGGAAAATATTTTTTTTCCCATTCTGTGGGTTGTCTCCCTGCTCTCTTGATGGTTTCTTTTGCTTTGCAGAGGTTTTTAGGTTTGATGAGGTCCCACCTGTCTATCTTACCTCTTATGGCATGGTCTTTTGGGGTTTTGATCAGGAATTGGTTGTCTATTCTGATTTCCGTAAGGGTGTCTCTTGCTTTTTCTAAGATTCTTTTAATTTGAGGCTTTATGTTTAGGTCTTTGATCCATTTGGAATTAATTTTTGTGTATGATGATAGGTAAGGGTTCCATTTCATTCTTCTGCATGTGGTCAGCCAGTTTTCCCAGCACCACTTACTCAATAGGTTCTCCTTTCCTCAGTGGTTGTTGTTGGAGGTTTTGTCAAAGATTAGTTGGTTGAGAAATTCAGGTTTTGCTCCCAGAATCTCTCCCCTGTTCCATTGGTCTATATGCCTGCTCTTGAACCAATGCATGGTTGTTTTGGTCATTGTAGCCTTATAATAAAGTTTAAAGTCTGGAAGTGTGATACCTCCCACTTCGTGTTTGTTTGTTTGTTTGTTTTTTTTAACTAAGGATTGTTTAGGCTATACATGGTCTTTTATGCTTCCATATGAATTTCTGAATTGTTTCCAGGTCTGAAAAGAATGGTGTTGGTAATTCACTGGGTATAGCGTTGAATCTGTAGATTGTATTTGATAAGATGGACATCTTAACAGTGCTGATTCTTTGAATCCATGAGCATGGAATATTTTTCCATTTGTTTGTGTCATCTTTGACTTCTTTGAGCAGTGTTTTGTAGTTTTCATTGTAAAGATCTTTCACTTCTCTGGTTAGGAAGATGCCGAGGTGTTTCATTTTTTCTGTGGCTATTGTGAATGGGATTGTGATTTTTATTTGGTTCTCTGTCTGTTTGTTGTTGGGGTCTATGAATGTGACTGTCTTTTGCATACTTATTTTGCACCCTGAGATTTTTCTAAAGGTTTTTGACAGATTCTCTTGGGTTTCTGAGGCATCGGATCATATCATCGGCAGAGAGGGATAGCTTGACTCCTTTTACTGTGTGGATATCCCTGATTTCCTTCTCTTGTCTGATTACTCTAGGTAGGACTTCCACCACTCTGTTGGACAGGGAGAACACCAAGACATTTAATTGCTCTGTTTATATTCTGAAATTTTAATTTTATTGCAGTCTTTTTCATATTTAATTTCTCATTAAAGTGGAATATTATATAAATTTTTGATTATAATTTTTAAAATATTTTCTATTCTATAATCTTTGAGCATTTTTTTCTGATGAGTAATTATCTTATTTTATTATTTAAAACTTTTGAATAAGTCTAATTTACTGATTTTAGCTCATTATCGTATATGTTGAAACTTATTGTAGGCTATAGTTTGTCTTTAAATTTTGTTTTAGGATTATATTGGTATAAGAAAACTCTTAGTGTTGTCTATTCCTTTTGTTGTTATTATTATTATTATTATATTCTACTCTTGAATATTTATCTATTTTTTAATACATAGTTTAATTCCTTGTTTTACATTAAAATATTTATCTGGATTTTATTATTCTGTGGTTTATGGATTGAGGCAAAGATCAATGTTTGCTTTTTAATCATTTTTCCCCTACTGATAGAAAAGTTCATTTTGTCACTTAATAGTAATATCTATTTATCTTTGGATTTTTTATCCTGAACTGTTTATCTGATTATTCTTCCTGTGTCCATTTTTCACAATCTTTTATTTTATTTTATTTTTTGTCAGAGTCTCACTTGGTTGTCCAGGCTGGAGTGCAGTGGCACTCTCATAGACACCGCTTCAACCTGCTGGGTTTAGGCTATCCTTCTACCTCAAGTGACTAGAACCAAAGGCATGTGCCACCATGCCTGGCTAATTTTTTAACTTATTGTAGAGATGAGGTTTCATCAAGTTGCCCAGGCTGCTCTCAAATCCCTGAGCTCAGGCAATACTCTTGCCTCCACTTCCAAAGTTCTGGAATTACAGACAGGAGCCACAGCACCTGGCATCACAATCTTTTTTTTTTTTTTGAATTAGAGTCTCACTCTGTCGCCCTGACTGTAGTGTAGTGGCACACTCATGGCACCCCATTGTTGACCTGCTGGACTCTGTGATCCTTCTGCCTTAGCCTTCCAAGTGGCCAGAACTACAACCGTGTGCTACCACGCCCAGCTAATTTTTCTTGATTTATTGTAGAGACAAGGTCTGGCCAAGTTGCCTGGGCTGGTCTCAAACCTGCGGGCTCAGGCAATCCACATGCCTTGGCCTCCCAATGTGCTGGGATTACAGGCTGAGCCACTGAGCCCAGTTGGCATCACAATCTTAACTGTCAGGTTTATAATACGTTTTGAAATTGGAAAATAACAATTTCTGTAATTACTTCTCTTTTTTTTCTTCATTTATTCTGCATGCTGTACCATTAAATACAATGATGAAGTTTGACTTAATATAGATATCCTTTGTCATCCCAATTAGTATGCTTTTATTGACAGTTTGAAAAGATTTTTGTTTCATTTTTTATGAGATGTTGAAATTTGTTAATTGACTTTTTGGGAACTATGTAGTTGATTATTTGTTTCCCCTTAACCATTTATCTATATCTTGACATCGTATTATTATGGATTTCCAATTGTTAAATTGAAAGGTATTTGGGGCCATTTTCTTTTGGCCAGGTTTTAATAAGCTACTTTACATTTTTTTTCACATTACTGCCACCCTCCCCATCCCCTGGCAATTTCCCACTACTGCCAATCCCTTTCTTATAGTAGTATGATAATTGTTCTCACTTATGAGTGAGAACATGTGATACTTGGTTCTTTGTTTCTGTGATGAATCACTCAGTATTATAGCCTCCAAGTCCATCCAAGTTGCTGCGAAGTACTTTACATTTTCTTTTTTTTTGAGTTGGAGTCTCACTCTGTTGCCCAGACTGGAGTGCAGTGGCATGCTCCCAGCCACCGCAGCCTCGGCCTGCTGGTCTTCGGTGATCCTTCTGCCTCAGCCTTCTAAGTAGCAGGAACTACAGGCATGTGCTACCATACCTGGCTAATTTTTTATTTTATTGTAGAGATGAGGTCTTGCCAAGTTGCCCAGGTGAGTCTTGAACCCTCAGGCTCAGGCAATCCACTCACCTCAGCCTCCCAAAGAGCTGGGATTTCAGGCTGAGCCACCAAGCCCGGCTACATTTTCAAATCCATATTACTAACTGAGGCAGGCAGGTCTGTTGCGTGCGCACGCACGCGTGTGTGTGTGTGTGTGTGTGTGTGTGTGTATGTGCAAATGTGGGTCCTCTCAACTTTCTATCAGACTCAGGATGACTTTAAAAAATGAGTTGAGAGATACATGAAAAAAATGCTCAGCTTCACTAGTCAAAGAAATGCAAATTAAGACCACACTAAGATATCACCTAACTCCAGTCAGGATGGCCATCAACAATAACTCAAAAAATAACAGATGCTGGAGAGGCTGCAGGGGAAAGGGAATACTTCTACACTGTTGGCGGGAGTGTAAACTAGTACAGCCTCTGTGGAAAACATTGTAACAATTCCTAAAAGATCTAAAAATCAACCTTCCATACAACCCAGCAATCCTCCTTCTGGGAATATACCTGGAGGAACTCAAATTACTCTGTGAAAAAGATACCTGCACACATATGTTTATTGCAGCATTGTTCACAACAGCAAAAACATGGAGCCAGCCAGGCTGTCCATTGAAAGAGGACTGGATTAAAAAATGTGGTACATATACATGATGGAATATTATGCAGTCTTAAAGAAGGACAAAATGATGGACTTCATAGCAACTTGGATGGACTTAGAGTCCATAATACTGAGTGATCTATTACAGAAACAAAGAACTGAGTATTACATGTTCTCACTCATAAGCAGACCTTGAACAATTATCATAATACTATAAGAAAAAGATTGGTGGTAGTGGGAAACTGCCAGAGGGATGGAAGAGGGAGATGGAATTGGCAGTAGTAGGAATCTGCTGAGGGAAGGGGGCATACCTCATCAACAATGAACGATGAACAATGAACAATGCATAATGAACATTTGTATACCTAACCCTAAATTGTACTCCACATCTTTAAAATAAAAACTTAAAAAAATGAGTTGAGGACTTTCACTTTTGTTCTATGCAATTTAAATAATATTGGTATTATCTGTTTTTTGGAGGTTGGAGAGGAATATTCTCCACACCACTCGCCTCTAAACTGTCTTTTTCTGTTACTTTTTGGGTCAACATTTTCAATTTCTTTCATAGTCATTTATCATTCTCTGTTTTAAATCAATAATTGTGTCAATTCTGAAAATTTGTATTTTTCTATTAACCATAAATTCTATTTTTACAATTGTACTATGAAAGTTGGATGTCAATTTTTATTTTGTGGTTTATATTTAAATACTTCAGCATAATTTCAGTGGGAAAATATGGTTTCCATTTTTTAAATTAAAATTAAGATATAATTTAATTTGGATAAGCTTTATGTAAAATAAAAAACTGAGTGCATTGCTTTCTCTTCTACCTACCTATTTCCATGCTTAAAGTTTGTTTTACTAAAATACACTTGTTTAATAGAATAGACATTCCTCCTTCTATAATCATGGGAGTCATGAAAGATTTAATAGCACTTCCATAGTCAAACAAATTTTAATGTTTTCCAACTGAATAGTCCAATCTTGTCCTCTTTGATTTAATGATTGCACATAAGCCATCGTAAGCAACTCCAAACAAAAGGGAAAATGTGTAATTTTCCTGCTCATTTTTTTTTTCAGTCTTCCCATTGCACTTTGGATATAATACAAAATTCTTGTCATGAGAAAATCTCTACATGGTCTGACTCCAGCCTATGTCATGTTGACCACCTGTAATCTTATGATCTCACTGTAATCTGGTCACACAAACTTCTCCCTGTGTTCTTCTATACCAGACATTCCTACCTGTTTTACAGCTTTGACTCACGTACCTTTCTCTGCCTAGGACACTATTGGCTTTCTGCTGAACATAGTAGAGTCCTGCCATCCTTCAGGTCTCAGCTCAAAAAGACTACTAACTTCATTGAGGCCTCCCTACACCTTCCCAGCTCTTCCGATTTAGGTCTCTAGGCTATACTTTCTGATAAGCCCCTGCTTAATCTTGTGAACTCTGAGGACAGAATGGATTTAAATTCTGGATTTACCATTTATTAACCTTGCAATTCTGAGTAATTTATTTAACTTTTCTGTATCTCAGTTTCCCTATTTATAAAATAGGTATAAACATAATACTATAAGACAGGGATTGGCAGTAATGGGAAACTGCCAGGGGAGAGGTGGTGGGATTGGCTTTGAATGAAACTGCTAGGGGAAGGAGGGGCACACCTCATCAACAAGGGTACCTGCATAATCAATGTTTGTACGCCTAACCACACATCTTTACAATTAAAAAAAATCCAAATCAAAACCTAAAAAAAAAGAGGAACAAAATGCCTACTTCCAGAGGGGATTAAATGAGTGCGCGCGTGCGCGCACGCGCGCACACACACACACACACACACGTCTATATCTGAAGACTTTAAAACAATGCTTGGCACATGTAAATACTTGCTTTTTTGGACATTATTATTATCATAATTGTTCATTTTGTATTATATAGTTTAGCTTATGTAACCAAGCACTTGGAGAATGCTTGTTCCACATTTATTTTACCCTACTAATCTACAAGCTTTGTGAGAGTAGAGTCTGGGTTTATTCATGACTCTACACCAGTCCCAGACACAAGGATGTGGATACATTTGTTGAATGAATGATTATTTATTGCTCTATTTCTTTATGTTCTTATTTCTTCATACTTTTTACACTCTTGTAAACTATGCTAAAGCCTTTCAAAAGACATTTCATTTTCATTTAATAGGCAAAAATTAAGGTTCTGAAAATTTTATCTCTGTTTTAATGATATAGTTTAAGATCCACTATATTCCTCAAGCACTTTCACCAGACGCACGATTTTATGGTGCAGGGATTGGTTTAATACAATGAAGTGGTTTATATCACACAATCTCTTGCTAGAATTAAAAAAAAAACTCTTATTGCTCCTCATCTTGATTTATTTAAAATTTTTCACAGCAGATATTGGCTGAATGGGATGGGGGAAGAGGACATTTCTCACCATTGACGAGATTCAACACCAAACCTTGCAAAATGCTTTTATTTCCAGCAGTGTGGCTTCCATCCTGTTGCCTTTGGGCATCCCCTTGCCACCTGGGAGCTTTGGCTGTACTGTTAAAGATGTCTGTGTTATTTAACCTTTTTTAGCACATACAATATTGGTGATACTTTCAGCCTCTGGGAACGCCTGTGATACATGCTTGCCACAGTACACTCTATGAAACGTTCAGTTGAGCAAATGAAAAATAGCACACGGGGTGACGATCCTGCTACAGGACTTTTAAAAATAGTTTACTGGGGAAGACAGCAGGTGAAAGAAAGCCCGGCACTGCTATGAGGGCATGCCACCCATTAGATAGAAATGGAATACTGTCCTTGCTAACGTGGGTGCTTCCATGACAGACTTGGTGAGGAAATCGGCCACAGAGAGGCAATTCCCTGCCTCAGTTTCCTCTGGCTGCAGCTCCTTTCCCTGTGCTCATCAGCTATCAACCTGACATTCTGGCCAAACACAACTACACCAAATGAAACTCATCCCATGTCTAGTCTTGAGTTCAGCGGTGTTTACAAAACTCATCTCTTCTCTTTTATTCTGGGCTTAAAGACTTTACTATGAATTCACACAAACTCTGATGGAATCTGCATCCATTTAACACAAGACCAAAAACTTTATTCTGTAAAGACGAACACATGGAGGAAAACAGAATCTGGAGAAGATTTAGAAGTTAAAAAAAAAAAAAAGATGTGTATCCGAGTCAGGGTCTTCCTGTGAAGCTGCCTTTCTATGAGAAATGCAATGCAATTATGGGAAAGATTGAATTTGCATTGCCGATGACTGCTGAGAGAACTTAGCATCTATGAAAGCAGAGAGAGCTGTTTGGATAAAGGAAGAGAAATCCAGAAAGATTACTTGGACCCTACAAACTATCCTTGGGGTGAGCTTATTCACATTTTCCCAGGTCATGATAACAACTTCCAGTCAAGATAAGACACAACTGATATATCGCTGCATTTACTGAAGTCACCTTCTTCATATTTATCTAGAATTTTACTATAATTGCTCTTACCATTTAGTGTGAGGAAGACACTTCACCTTCAAAATGAGAATATCAATCTTAGTTCATTTCCAGTGCCACTGCTATCTCAGGTATAGATGCTGAGCGGGAGGGTCTGACTCCACTCCTGTAGGAAAGCATTCACAGAATGAACAATGCCACTGTATTTGTTTCCTAGAGCTGCTGTAACAAATACCACAAATCAGGTAGCTTAAGACAATGGAAATTAATTTTCTATAGTTTTTGAGGCTAGAAGTCTGAAATTAATGTGTCAGTAAAGCCACACCCCTTCTTAAGGCTCAAGGGCTGGATGCTTCTTGCTTCTTCCTAGTTTCTGGTGGTTGCTCACATTCTTTGGCTTGTGGACATATCACTCTAATCTCCATCTTGGTCGTCACATGGCATTCTCCCTGTGTCTGTCTGTGTACTCTGTATTTTCATGTGGCATTCTCCCTGTGTGTCTATGTCTAAATGTTCTTTTTCTTATAAAGATATGAGTCTACCCTAACCTAGTATGTCCTCTTCTCAATTTAATTACATCTTCAAAAATCTTATTCCAAGATAAGATCACATTTACAGGTCTTTTGAGGGGGACACAATTTTCTGTCATTTTTATCTTTTTCAAATTGATAGATCAAATGATATACATTTGTAGTGTACAACATGATGTTTTACTATATGTATACATCTTGGAATGACTAAATCAAGCCAATAAACATATGTATTACCTCATATACTTATATTTCTGTGGTGAGAACACTAGAAATCTACTCTCTTAACAATTTTCAAGTATAAAATATACAGTTATTGACTACAGTCACTATAATGTGCAATAGATCTTCTGAACTTATTTCTTCTTCTAATTGAAATTTTCTGTTCTTTGACCAACACGTTCCCAAACTCTCCATCCTCATCCTCTGGGAACCACTGTTTTACTCTCTGTTTCTATGAATTACACTTTCTTTAGGTTCTTTCTGTGTTTCTTTTCTTTCACTTAGCATAATGTCCTCCAGATTTGTCCATGCTTTTGCAAATAACAGGATTTTCTTTTTTTTTAAAGACTGAATAGTATTTCACTGTATATATGTATACACATGATACACACACACACATACACACACACACACACATTTTCTTTATTCACTCATCTATCATTGAACACTTAGGTTAATTCCATATTTTGGCTATTGTGAATAATGCTGCAATAAACATGGGCATGCAGATATCTCTTTGACATCATAATTTCATATCCTTTAGAAATGCCCAGTAGTGGGATGGCTGGATCATCTAGTAGTTCAATTTTTAATGTTTTGAGGAACCTCTGTACTGTTTTCCATACTGACTGTACTAATTTGCATTCTCACCAAGAGTTTACAAGCATTCTGCGGGACATGTCCTTTTTGAAATACCTGGTAGTGGGATGGCTGGATCATATGGTAATTCAATTTTTAATTTTTTGAGGAAACTCTATATTGTTTTCTATTGCCTCAAGGAAGTTGATCTTAATTTATGTCCAACAGTATATTAAGAAAGCTTCCAAGACCGAAGAAAACTTGGGCATTTACTGACCTATTGCTGCTGACATAGAGGTTCTTAGGTTTAAAATGATTCCTTTCTAGTCAATTCAGAAAACTAACCCTACTGCAATGATTGGAGAGACAGATATGAAGATGCACATTTGTCTTTTGTCAAAACTCATCCTTTCCTTAGGGAAATAATTCCATATGCAATGTGCTGAAAACAAGTGGGTCCCAGAGGTTATGGCTTGTGACGGGTTGAGGCCCAAGAGGTCCAAGAATAAATCACATTGCATATCATGAAAACGATAGTGGTCACTATATTTGGACTCATCATTTAGCCACTGCGGACCCAAACATGGGCAACACTGAGATTCATAAAAGACAAAGTAGAAATTTGAGTACTGGCTGTACGAATTTGCATTCTCACCAAGAGTTTACATGGGCTCTGGGAGACATGATTCTACTCCCTAAAGTCATCCAGCAACTATATTTTAGGTAGTCATCTTACAAGACATTTTCTTGATCCCCAGCTTTTGTTCTGTTAGGTCCAGGAGGGTGTTGATCATTCCAAAGTATTACCTAAATGCATCTGACACAATATATTTCTAAAGTTTATTATTTAAAAATGACACAAAAACTTCTTTAGAATTGTGGGACTCTAAACCACTACCAAACCATCTAATACACAGTTTTAGTAAAGATGTACTAAATATTTTGAGAGGTAAATATACAGTACTCAAATTTCTATTTTGTCTTTTATGAATCTCAGTGTTGCCTATGTTTGGGTCCTCAGTGGTTTAATGATGAGTCCAAATATAGTGACCACCCTAGTTTTCATGATATGCAATGTGGTTTATTCTTGGATCTCCTGGGCTTCAACACATCACAAGCCATAACCTCTGGGACCCACTTGTTTTCAGCACTTTGTCATATGGAACTATTTCCCAAAGTAAAGGGTGAATTTTGACAAAAGACAAACATGGATCTTCATATCTGTCTCTCCAATCATTGCAGTAGGGTTAGTTTTCTGAATTGATTAGAAAGGAATCATTTTTAACCTAAGAGTCTCTATGTCAGCAGCAATGGGTCAGTGAATGCCCAAGGTTTCTTCGGTCTTGGAAGCTTTCTTGATATACTGTTGGACATAAATTAAGATCAACTTCCTCGAGGCAATAAAAAAATTAGCTATTTTGTGATGTGTTGTATTGATGCAAGATCAGTGAAATACCTTGAGGATATTAACTATTCTCAGGATTGAGAAACCAGTGTACCACTAGTTTGCATTATACCAGTCCATCATGTTGTCACTGAAACAAGGTTCCCGTCATCTAACTCTAGTGGGACAATATATTTGCCTTGAGGCCTGCCTCACAGGCTCTGCTCATCACAAATGTATTCACCTTCTGAGGAATAAGGTCTATTAAAATGAGTCAAGCATTGCAATTTTACATTGTGGTCTCCATAGTTAATGCTAACCCAAAACTTGGTGGAAGTTTTCACCTACTAACTTTCCATAGTCCTATGGAATGGAATAATATCCTTTTTCTTATAGATTTCCTCTGCAGGATAATTCCAGTTGTCTGAAATTCCCGTAGGTGCAGTTTCCCAGTATGGCAGGGCTTCAGTCTCTGAGATAATAGCGGAGAATTAAAAGGGTCCTGGAATACAGCAAGAGTGTTGTTAAAAGATAATTTTCAACAAAGGATAAAATTATGACTCCCAAATAGATATATAAATTAACACAAGTTAAAAATTTCATTTAACTCATACTTAGTGAGAGAATCAGGCAGATGTTAAAACTTGGTCCAAAAAGAATCCAAAGAACAGACAAATGTATGGATTCAAAATATTAAAATAATCTTGAAAATGGAGGCAAAACTGGGAGCACTGTCAGGATTATGTGTACATAAACATGTATTATTTTCCATTGCTATGGGTTATTCTCTTTTTATAATTTTCTTTAATTTTTAACTTTATGAGTACATAATAGTTGTACATATTTACATATTTATGGGGTACATGCAATATTTTGACACAAGCATGCGATGTATAATAATCAAATCAGATTAACTGGGTATCCATCACCTTAAACATATATCATTTTTTGTGTTAGGGACATTTCAATTCCACTTTTCTAGTTATTTTGAAATATGCAATAAATTATTGTTGACTATAGTTGCCCTATTTTGCAACAGAAACCTCAATCTTATTCCTTCTAACTGTACTTTTGTACCTATTAACCACTCCTTCTTTATCTCCCTTCCCCACTACTCTTCCTAGCCTTCAATAACCATCACTGTATTTTTTATCTATGGGTTATTCTCGATTTAGAGTTGTAGACTAGTCTCTGTAGACTTAGAATTAAAGGATCCAGAGAGGCTTGTGGGATCTAGACAATGCCTAGTTCTCCACTGAAGTACACATTTTCTCCAACAGTGGCAATATCCGGTAAAGACTAGGTGTTGAAGTTGTTCTGTTATTTTTGATATATCGTTACTAAAACTTCTAACATTACAAAGAAAATACATCCCTGTTTTGGTCTGCAAAAGAGTTATAGAAGATGAGGAAGATGCATTTATATGTCTTTGGGATGTACAGTGAAGAGAAGAAAGCATGGCGTGTGAGAGAATGGACACACACACACACACACATACACACACACACACACACAGGGAGAAATGTCATAAAAACAAACAAACAAACAAACAAACAAACAAACAAAAAACAGAGGGATCAGCAGCACTTAACAGTTTCCGGTGCTAGTCTCTCAAAGACCAGAGGCTCCTCTCTACACAGCAAGGCTATGTACATTTCCTCATGTATCCAGATGTTTTCTAGGGAAGTATGAAGGGGAAAGAAACTCCCCCAAAGAAAGAATCCCCCCCGATAGAAGATTATGATTTTCTCAATGTGACTAAGATAAAGGAGGTGTACATGGTAAACTAAAAGAGGCTAAATTTCTTTGAATTTCCACGTTGAAGTTATTTCTTCCACCACTGTAAGTATTAAGAGCAAGTTAAGTCAGTTATAATTAATATGAGATGCCATTAAAAATACATTTGAGGTACATGTTTACATTTTGATCAGTTCATTGTTTGCCTCAGAGACATATAAGTACACATTTCATAATTTTTTCCCGCATGGGCAAATATTTAGTAGTTGTAAACAATTTGGCATTATTTCTTCTTCAGTATGTTGAAGTTGGTTTGTTGATGATTTTATTGGAACTACACTGGTTAGAGACTGTAAAATTCTGCAATTTTGTAATAATCTCATCATTACTGTTATTATTTTATAAATAGACACCATCCTGAACACATTTATTGGTTTCAATATTTTTGCAGGAATTCTCAAATGAATATTACAGGTAGACAGTCACGATTGCAAATAATAATGGTTTTTTGGTCAATATATGTGCTTGTTATTTCTTAAATTTTAGAACAGCATTAGGTAATACCACCATATTGAGGTTAATTTACTTGTTTCCTTTTGATTTAAATGTAGAAAGTCATGGATTTTAATAATAATGTTGTTTTATTTTTTATATTGATGTCATTTACCACATCAGGAATGTACCCTTTGGCTTATCTCTGGCTGTAAAAAAATCAGAAGTGACTGCTGAACTTTTCTGCTTGAGTAATGAAATTGTATTAAAACTGTTCAGAATTTGAACCATTCATACTTTTGAGACAAAACCCCTTTGGTCTAAGTGTCTTGTTCTTTAATAGACTGCTATATTCTAGCTGCCATTTTTATTTTGATTTCTTTGTCATTATTTGTTTTGTTGCATTGAAGTCAGCAAATATAAGCTGTACAACTCCTACACTTGAGAATTTATTGAAGTTTGTTTTATAGCTGAGTATGTGAGCTATTTTTGAAAATATTCATTGACATTTGAATACAATGTAAATGTGATATGTAGAAGGTATATAATTTAATCTAGAAAGGACTCTTAAATTTAATTCATAGTGTTATTACAAGTATCTAATTATCTTTGTTCTTATTAATTTGTCAAAGGCCGAGAATGGTATGTCAAATTTTCCTTTTAGGTTGATGGCTTTGTCAGTTCCTTATTAAATACTCACACATTTACTAAAATTCTGTTTCACCTCTAGGCTTTTCTATCCAATTTGGCATGCTGTTTATATTCATTTATGTCTACCTGTCTGGCTTTTCTTTCCTTAACTGTCCCTAGGACATTGCTGTACTTACATTAGGTACTTGATAGATACTCATTGATTGATCCCATTTTCCTCAAGAAATGTTCCGGACAGAAATAAGTTCAACTTATTTTAAGTTTAGTATTTCA
The DNA here is from genome assembly GCA_963574415.1 of Tarsius wallacei. Lineage (NCBI taxonomy): Eukaryota > Metazoa > Chordata > Mammalia > Primates > Tarsiidae > Tarsius > Tarsius wallacei. The sequence continues at coordinate 42,733 of CAUYQG010050844.1, read as the reverse complement.
ACGGTTGCAGGATTATTCATCTAATTTATGCCTTACCTTATTATCATTATAATTTACCTAGTGCATTCAGCCTCTCTTATTTAAACCGCCAAATATAAAATTAGATCAAATTGAAAGAAATTTAAAATTTTATCATGCGTACAAAGGAACATTTCACCAACCAGAAGGCCTCAAACTAAAAGTGGTAAGAAACTCTTCTCACAGTAGTTACAGCACAATGTATAAAGCATAAAGGAGTATTTTGACCTTTTTTTGTGATTGGTTGTTATACATTAATATTCTTTGTAAGGCAAGCAAAGATGTTTAAGCTGATTTGTCTATAGCTGATTGGTTCAATTTCATCAAATCATGCTGACAAAATTGTAAAACTTGCAATTTGTATTTTCTTTATGATTAGAACCAGTGTTCAGAGACCTTAAGATAATTTGCTTTAGCTAGATGGTTATGTGCTGTTAGGCTTGGGATATATCTACATTTTTATTTGCCTTTAATATCACTTACACAAGCCTTAGTTACTCATTAATTAATATAATCTTAAGAAAAGGAAAAAAAAAGTTGGTTCCTAATAAATTATTTTTATAATTGCAGTTGGGTACGGCAAAAATTTTGCTGTGGCAGGAATTTCTCTAGGGCCTCTGAATGTGACGCCAACCAATAATGCTGAGAGAATTTAACATCAGCTTTATTCATTTAGCTAACATTTGCCCTTCCTTCAGCATTGGTATTCTTTCCCAGAAATGGTATTTTGCAAAACCTCGTGTGAATGATAAGTTCCTGAGTGGAGCTATGGTTAAAAATAACTCCCTGTTAACTGTTAATAAGTATTAGTGTGGCAGAGGCTCAGTGCTATAGTGACCTAATTTAAACAGAATCAAAGTGAGCTGTACTAAAGGGCGTAAGGCGTTAGAATCTGTTCCTGCTTCCTCTTTCTTGTGTCTTAATCTTGAATTAGTATAAAGAGCTGCCCTTTCTCGAGACTGAGCAGCTTTGTGTGCAGTATGAATCTCCTAGTTTCACCAGTCAAAAGTTTTTTTATTCGATAGCGGCTATTTTCTCACATTCTATATTTGTCCTTATCACTGAGAGAAAGTCTTCATGATTAACGATTTGCTTGTGGCTGGTTAAAACTACCATGGCTGATAAGGGGAAGGCAAAAAATGCTTGTTTATCTGTTATATAAAAATCTATGTAACTTGTAAGCTTTTTTGTATATATGCTGATCAATGGAATAAAAATAAAAAGACCTAAGCTGTTAAATAGTTGAAGAAATTGTAAATTTGCCTGACTAGGAGGGGTATATCATGGGTTACATTTTTAAGGACCTCACTAGTCTTGAAATAGTTGAAAAAATGATGGAAAAAGATTGGAGAATACATGGTGGGGCTGTTTTAGGAATTGCCTCAAATCAAGGGTGACAGCTTCTTCCAGATGAAACTTTATTTTGATGATCTAATCAAGATCAGACATAAGTTTTAGAGTCTATGGAGAATGAATCATGTTGGGGGGTGTTGACAAGGTATGCCCCCACTCCCCTGATAGTTTCCCACTACTGCCAAACCTATCCCTACACTCCCCGGCAGGCTCCACTACTGTCAATCTCTTTCTTATAGTATTACGATAATTGTTCAAGGTTATGAGTGAGAACATGTGGTACTCAATTTTTTGTTTCTGTGAGAGATCACTCAGTATGATAGACTCCAAGTCCATACAAGTTGCTACAAAGTTCACAATTTTTGTCCTTTATGGTTGCATAATATTCCATTGTGTATATGTACCATATTTTTAAAAATTCAGTCTTCTTTCAATGGGCAGCATGGTTGGTTTCACATTTTTGCTATTGTGAATAATGCTGCAATAAACCTGCATGGACAGTTATCTTTTTCATGGAATGATTTAAGGTCCTCCGAGTATATTCCCAGTAGGGGGATTGTTGGATCATATAGAAGGTCAATTTTTAGATCTTCTAGGAATCACCAAATTGTTTTCCACAGGGCTGTCGCACTGGTTTACACTCCCACCAACCGTGTACAAGTGTTCCCTTTTCCCCATATTCTCACTAGCATCTGAGTTATTGATGACGGCCATCCTGACTGGAGTTAAGTGGTATCTCAGTATGGTTTTAATGTGCATTTTTTTGATGACTAGTGAGGCCGAGCATTTTTTCATATATCTGTTGACTGCTATGTTTTCTTTTGAGAAGTGTCTATTCATATTTTTTGCCCATTTTGTAATGAGGCTGCTTGTTTTTTTATTTTTGGCATGTTTGAATTCCTTGTAGATCCTAGATGTTAGGCCTTTGTCAGATACGCAGTTGGCAAATATTTTTTTCCAGTCTGTGGTCTGTCTCCCCACTCTTAATGGTTTCTTTGACTTTGCAGAAGCCTGTCAGTTAGATGAGGTCCCACTTGTCTATCTTATCTCTAATGGCAGGGGCAATGGGGTTTTGACCAGGAGTTGGTTGCCAATTCCATTTTCCGTAAGGGGTCCATCAATCTTGTTTATCCTTTCAAAGAACCAGATTTTTTTCATAGATTTTTTTGTGTGTGTTATATTTTTTGTCTTCTGTGACCTGAATTTGGGCTTCTATTTTGGTGGTGTGGATTCTTCCGCTGAAGTTAGGGTTTAGTGGTCTTGATTATCCAGCTTCCTTAGGTGATTTGTTAGACTGTTAACTTGTGACCTTTCCATTTTCTTCAAGTGAGTTCATAGAGATATGAATTCCCCTCTTAGTACTACTTTCCCCAGAGATTTTGGTAAGACGTTTCTTCGTTTTCTTATTTATTTATTTATTTATTTGGAGTCTCACTCCATTTCCCAGGCTGGAATGCAGTGGCATGCTTACGGCCACCCCAGTGTTGGCCTGCTGGGCTCTGGCGATCCATCTGCCTCAGCCTTCCAAGTAGCCAGAACTACAGGTGCATGCTACCATGCCCTGCTAATTTTTTATTTATGGTAGAGATGAGGTCTCACCATGTTGTCCAGACTGGTCTTGAACCCGCGAGCTCAGGCAATCCATTCACCTCGGTATCCCAAAGTGCTTGGATTACCGGCTGAGCCACAAGCCTGGCATTTCTTCATTTTCCTTTTTTTCCAGGAAAAATGATTTCTTTTTGATTTCTGTTTTGATTTCCATGTTGACTCAGAAGTTGTTCCGCATTATGGTGTTTAGTGTCCATATCTTTGTGGGTATTTGGGGAACATTGTTGGTGTTGGTATTTATTTTTATTCCACTGTGGTCTGAAAAGGTGCATGGCAGTATTTCAATCTTTTAAAATTCGTTTATGTTTGATTTATGGCAGAAGATGTGGTCGATCTTAGAGTACATTCCATGTGGTGGTGAGTAAAATATATATTCTGTGGTTGTTGGGTGCAGTGTTCTGTAGGTATCTATTAATCCAATTGGTCAAGAGTTACATTGTGGTTCCTGATCTCCTTGTTGATTTTTTGGCTTAATGATCTGTCTAGGGTTGTTAATGGGGCATTTAAGTCACCAGCTATGATAGTGTTGGAGTCAATATCTTTTTATAGTTGACCTAGAAGTTGCTTTATAAAAGTTAGTGCTCCTATGTTGGGTGCATATATGTTTAGGATGGATATCTCTGGTTGATAGATTAAACCTTTTATCATTATGTAGTGACTTTCTGTATCTTTTAAAATTTTTGATAGCTTAAAGGGTATTTTGTCTGATGTTAAGATTGTGACTCCTGCTTTCTTTTGTGTTCCTTTTACCTGAAAATTTGTTTTCCATCCTCTCACTTTGAGTCTGTGAGTGTCCCTTGTGGTGAGATGGGTCTCTTGGAGACAACATATGGTTGCTTCATGATATTTTATCAAATTTGTCATTCTAGGTCTTTTCATTGGTGTATTTATTCCACTCACATTCAGGCTAATTATTGAGATGTGAGAGTTCATCCCTGTCATGAGGTTCTTATAGTGTTTGTTGTTGCTGCTGTTTGTTTTTTTCTTTTGATTTTCGGGTTGATTTGTGAGTGTTTTCAATCTTATTCTTATATTCTTGGGAAGGGCATTGTCATTCTTTTTTTTTCTTTCTTCTTTGTTTAGTATTTTCTTAAATGTTTCTTGTAGAGCTGATCAGGAGGTGACGTAAACTCTTAGGGATTCAATATCTGGGGAGGATTTTAATTCTCCATCACTAATGAAACTTAGCAGGGTAGGTAATTCTTGGTTAAAATTGTTTATGTTTGAAAACTTTGAAGATGGGACTCCAATCTCTCCTAGCTTGAAGTGTTTCTATAGATAAGTCTGCTGCTATTTTAATTGGTCTTTCCCAGTAGGTAGTCTGATCTTTCTCTCTTGCTGTCCTTAGGAATTTTTTTTTTTTTTTTGAGTTGGAGTCTCACTGTCCCCCAGAATGGAGTGCAGTGGCTGCTCCCGGCCACCGCAGCCTCGACCTGCTGGGCTCCGGTGATCCTTCTGCCTCAGCCTTCCGAGCAGCCAGAATTACAAGTGTGCGCTACCATGCCCGGCTGATTTTCTTTATTTATTGTAGAGATGAGGTCTTGCCAAGTTGCCCAGGCGGGTCTCGAACCCGCGGGCTCAGGCAATCCACTCACCTCAGCCTCCCAAAGGAGTGGGATTACAGGCTGAGCCACCGAGCCCGGCTTGGATTTTTTTCTTTTATGCCTACTTTGTGTAAGTGAATTACTATGTGTCTAGGAGTTGGTCTTCTCATTTGTTGTCTTGCAGGTGTTCTCTGAATATCTTGTATTTGAATGCTTGTGTCACTGATGGGATGAGGGACGTTTTCTTGGATAATTTCTTGGAATGCTTATTCCAGAGTGGTCTCTGTCTCTCTTTTTGCCTCAGGGATGCCAGTTAATCTTAGGTTTGGCCTTTTGATATAATTGCTCATCTCATGGAGGTTTTGTTCTGTCTTTTAAAGTTTCTTTTCTATGTTTTTAACAGTTTGGGTTAGTTACAAATTTTGGTCCTTAAACTCTGAGTTTCTTTCTTCTGTTTGGTTAATTCTGCTTTTCATGCTTATCAGTTTTTTGTTTATTTCACTCATTGTATTCTTTATTGCTGTCATCTCAGTTGTCAACTCTTTCATTCTTTCCTCTTGTCTCTCCTCATTTTTATTTATTCTCTCTATTAGTATCTTGATATCTGAGTTTGTGGTTTGAGACCAGTCATTCTTGGGGCTCTTCATTGTTCGAGTCCAAAGTCTGTATTCTCAGTGGTTGTCCTCCCAGGGGTCTGTGTGAGATCCACATTCTTCATTTGTTTAGATTTCCCTCCCCACCTCCCTTTTTTTTAACCTCTTCTTTAATTCTGTTGATCACTTATAGGGGAGATAGCTTTTGCTTCTGTTTGCTCAATTTTCTATTCTTCTTTCTGTAGCTCTTCTGACTTTGTTCAATTCTGAAGCTGGACTGGGGTTGGGGGCTGTGCTCTTTGCAATTTGGGGATTTAATTAAGGGGGAAGCTATTATTCAGAAGCTATCTGCAGATCCCAGTATCCACTGACAGATGTATGGGCCCCTGTAACTAACTTCTCACCACCTTACAATCTGACTATGCAGTGGGAGTGTATGTTTGCCCCCAAAAGCAAAATGAGATAAGAAAAAGGAAAAGTGGGAAAAGGAAGAAGGAAAATGAAAGGAAGTTGGAGAGAGAGAAGAAGAGGGAAAACAGACAGGCATACCAACTAACAAATAAACAGAGAAACAAAGTCAGAAAAAGAATAACATACAGACAATCATAGAAACAAATGAACAAAAACCCCCTTGTTGATGTACTCTCCCTCAAAAATACCCATATACAAACAGAATATCTTTAAAAAACATTATAATAAAGAAACAAAGTATGAAAACTTAAAACAAAAACAGAAAGAGAGAAGAAAAAACCACAAAAACTAAAAAAAAAAAAAGCAAAAACAAAAACAAAAACAAAAAAAATCTTGCTCTGTGCCCTTTTCTGTAACTCCAGTTTCCATTTGACTGCTGCTGCCACATTAAGGAGCAGCTCTGGCCTGTAGTCCCTCCCCTCTGCTTTCAGTGCAGGCTGATAGGGTTGCTCTTAGTGTGGGTCAGATGTCCCTGTGGGAGGAGGATGGATCATATCTGGACTCACCCGACTCACTGCCACTGCTGTCAAGTCTCCCTCTCAGATCTGATGTGTCTGCAACTGTTCGAGCATGGGGAAGGGGCATTTGTCTCTCTGAGTGCGATGAGGGCATAGCTTCTGGGTCCCAGGTTGGAGACCTAGCAAAGCTGGGCAGGGAAATGCAGGTATCTACCTGGTCCCAGGATCGAAAAGAGGGCTCTGGTCTGTGTCTCGTCACTGATGGCGGGGCTGTGTTCCAGATTTCCACATCCTGCCCTCTCCATGGTTCCTCCTGCTCCTGCCTGGTCTGCTGCCACAGGTGGTGATGTGGGCCAGGTGCCAGGTCGTGAGGAGCAGTTGTTCTCTGCTGTCTCCTCTCAAGAGAGTCCCGAGAACAGCAGGCGATCCTGCGTGCTGGGGCTCCAATCTCAGGGCAGTGGTGGGTTGGCAGTCACCTCTGGAGGAGAGGCCCAGGTGCGAGAACCCGAGTCTCCCCTCAGATGGACTTTCATTCACTCACTGGCACACACCCACTCACACAGAGAGATTTTAAGGACACTTGCTTTTGCGGAGACTCTCACAGTCCGACCTGTTCCATCGCCATCTTGCCTCCCTCCTCTAGAGGTTTTCATATGCCTTTTTATTTTCTAGTAAATGCAATACCCTAATGACATAGGGATGTTATTGGCAATACTTTAAGATCTACAGGTGGAAGACTCTGAATCTGTTAGAGCCTTGTGTTTTAAATCCAATTTCTTCCTTGGTAATTTGGAGTGAAAGAGAATAGAAATGCCATAGCTGTGGGGCTCAGAGCTTCAGGTCTGACAGGGCAGAGAGGGGGTAATGCTAAAGTCTATCTCCATCTTTTTAGAGGTTAGCCTCATTATAATGGGGAGGGGTAAGGTTCTTGCCTGGCAGTCTTACTAAAACTCAAGCAAAGAAACATGTTTCTTCCTCCATAGGCTAGGGAGATGCACATTTCATAGGTGCAGGCAGGCAGTGGGATCACGAAATGAGAGCATGGGCTTTGCTTATGCTGTTCATCTTCTTGTACAACCAGGGAGCTATTGTTTCAAGAAGTGGCCCAGCTACCTATGCTATACCACATTTGGGAACATGGGTCACAAATGTAGTAATAGTTCCTTAGTATTACAAGACAGACAAATCCAACATGGTGGATACCAGCAAAGTTTCATGCCCTTGGGAAAATTTTCCTGAAAATTCTCCACTAAGTCTCATGCAAAAATTCCACATGAATATTGACTTTTTTGAGTGAGAAATTGAAGCAAGTACTATTCTGCTTCTACGAATCCAGAAGAAATGACAAAGTTAGTAACATTGACATTCCATTAGTTAGATAAGCTTCTAAAATTTACATATTATTCAGGGAGTCTAAACTACCATAATTAAAGGGAAAAGCTTGAGCCAGTTTAATATATATATTCCTAGAATAGACAGTTCTCTTGAAATCCATTGTTGTGATATACATAGTTCATATGTAGCAACAGAATAAAGAATGACACTATAAAATGACGACTAAAAAATATTTAAAAAAAGAAAAGTATGACACAGAATTGAGAAACTCTATTAGAAGTCAGAGAGACCAGAATCTTGGAGGAAAATTTCAAAAATAAATTTCATATATTAGCTGAGTACCTACAGCTAGTAGTGTTTTGTATTAGTTTTTTTCCCCCATAAAACAATCATCCCTTAGTATCCATGAGGGATTAATTTCAGGACACCTCTCGGATACCAAAATCCATGGATGCTCAAGTCCCTGACATAAATAGCATAGTATTTGCATATAGCCTATGCACATCCTCCCATATACTTTAAATCATGTTTAGATTACTTATAATACCTAATTCAACTGAAATGCTACATAGTTGTTATAATCTACTGTTTAGGAAATAATGGCAACAAATGTGTACATGTTTAATACAGACACAACCATCCCTTTAACAAAATACTCTCAGAAAAACACTCCATGCTCATGGATTGGAAGAGTCAACATTGTTAAGATGTCCATCCTACCAAAGGCATTCTACAGATTCCAAGCAATACCCATTAAATTGCCAACATCATTCTTTTCAGACCTGGAAATGACAATATAGAAATTCGTATGGAAACATAAACAACCACGAATAGCCTAAACAATCCTCAGCAAAAGAGACAAAGTGAGAGATATCACACTTCCAGACTTTCAATTTTATTATAAGGCTGCAATAATCAAAACAGCCTAGTCCTAGTACAAAAACAGGCGTATAGACCAATAGAACAAGATAGAGATTCTGAAAGCAAAATCTCAATTTCTCAACCAACTCATCTTCGACAAAGCCTCCACCAACAAACACTGGGGAGAGGAGTAGCTATTCAGTAAATGGTGCGGGGAAAACTGGCTGCCACATGCAGAGAATGAAACAGGACTCCTGCCTATCATCATACACAAAAATCAACTCTAAATGGATCAAAGGCTTAAACATAAAACCTCAAACTATAAGACTCTTTGAAAACACAGAAATACCCTATAGAAATTGGAATAGGCACCCAATTCCTGATCAAAACCCCAAAATCCATGTCATAAGAGATAAGATAGACAAGTGGGATCTCATCAAACTGAAAAGTTTCTGCAAAGCAAAAGAAACAATTAAGAGAGTGGGAAGACAGCTCACACAATTATTTGCTAATTATATATCTGACAAAGACCTAACATCCAGAATCTACAAAAAACTTAAACGTGTTAAAAATAAAACAACAACAACAACAACAAAAGCCCTATTAAAAAGTGAGCAGCTGGGCATGGTGGCTCAGCCTGTAATTCCAGCACTTTGGGAGGCCAAGGTGAGAGGATTGCCTGAGCCTGGGGGTTCGAGACCAGCATGGACAACTTGGTGAGACCTTGTCTCTATAACAAATCACAAAAACTAGCTAGGTGTGTTGTTGTGTATCTGTAGTTCCAGTTACTTGGAAGACTGAGGCGGAAGGACCGCCTGAGCCCTGTAGGTCAGGGCTGAGGTGGCCGTGAGCATGCCACTGCACTCCAGCCTGGGTGACAAGAGAGAGACCCCAACTCAAAAACAAAAAGTGAGCAAAAAATGTGAAGAGACATTTCTCAAAGGAAGATGTATGAACAGTCAACAGATACATGAAAAAATGCTCAGCCTCACTAATTATCAAAGAAATGCAAATTAAAACCACACTGAGATACCAATTAACTCCAGTCAGGATGGTCTTCATCAATAACTCAAAAAACAACAGCTGGAGAGGATGTGTGAATAAAGGGAACACTTCTATACTATTGGTGGGAGTGTAAACTAGTACAACCTTTGATGAGATTTCTAAAAGATCTAAATATCGACTTACCATATGACTCAGCAATTTTCCTTCTGGGAATACACCCAGAGGAACTCAAATCATTCTACAAAAAAAGACCCCTGCGCACGCATGTTTATTGCAGCACTATTCACAATAGCAGAAACATGGAACCAACCATGCTGCCCATCAAAAGTAGACTGGATAAAAAAGAATGTCGTGCATACACAGGATGGAATATTATGCAGCCATAAGGATGGATAACATTATGGGCTTCGCAGCAACTTTTATGAATTTAGAATCTACCATACTCAGTGATCTATAACAGAAACAAAGAACTAAACACCACATGTTCTCATTCATAAGTGAATCCTGAACATTTACCATAATACTATATGAAAGGGATTGGCAGTAGTGAGACGCTGTCAGGGGTTGGGGGGTACATAATATCAATAAAGGTACCAAATCAGGCGGAGTGATGACAAATGGGAGGTCCAAGCTTCACCAGTACACTGACCACTTATGTACCTAATTCTGAATTGTATCCCATATCTTTAAAATAAAAAAATGTAAAAAAATATTTTCAGTCCATGGTTGTTTGAATCCATGAATGGAGAACTTATGGATATAAAGGGCTGCCTATATATTTATTTTATTGTTTAATTGTACAAATTATTGTTCAAAAATTGAGTAGTACAAAAAAGTATGAAATAAATGGTTTATTAACCTCATAATCCTTCATCCAGGAGGCAATTATGATTAACATTTGATATGCTTTCTTTCAGTGTACTTTCCTATGTAAGACGTAATTCTAAATTCAGATGAGTTTTACCTTTCATAAAATAAAATGCATAGGCATTCTCCCTTATTATTATCTTTTAAAAAATTATTTTGTATTTCCAGTATTAACACAGGATCTTTTGAACAAATAAAGTTTTCTCAAAAAGCATATAACCCCATTTAAAGTAAGGACTTATTAGCTTGATGCAAAATAGACACCCAATAAATGTGAATCCCATCCATCCTCAGGTCTATACCTCTCAGTGAAGTGCCAAGCATGTGAAAGACAGTCAATAAATAGTTGTTAGATTTAAAGTAGATTGGGGTAGCAGGAAAGCCTGGCGTTTTGGAATAGTATAAGATTAATGACATACCTTTAAAAAATGACAAATGGCCTGGCTCAGCTGTTAAATATGGTATGATTCTCTTAAAACAGTTGTGTCTGGTATTTATGCCTTTGTATCAGGCTAAATGTATCAGAACAGGATTTTATGTGTAAGGAAACATGATTTGACTGATAGTTTTTCTAAGCAGTATTACAATGGGTTATTTCTCTGGGAATATCAACTCATCTTTAAAACTCAGTGTTACCTGCAGGTAATATATAACACTAGCCCATTTTATTCAATTCATATAATGTTTGTTATAAGGTCTCATGAGGTGGTTCTTTCTGGAACAAAGTCTCCTTTGCTACTAGGGTGCACAGTCCTGACAAGGAAAGTCTCTACTAGTGGATTGTACCTTATGGAACATTCATTTCACTTGGAGAGTTTAGTAACAAAGTCAAGTTCATTCCCCAAATTAATCATTTTGGAGTAGGGACTACCATTCTGTAATGTCCCAGGGCAGAATTGTGATATATGTTGTCAATTGCATGTTTTTAATTTTTATTTGAGCTATGTTTTCAATGTTAATAAGAATATCTCTCATTATAGAAAGTTAGTGAAGGATGATAGATGAGATTTTTCTAAGGAATTTTCATTCATTGAATCAATTTCTCTCTCTTTTTTTTTTGGCAGCTTGGTCTTTAGTTTGCCTTTTTCATATATATATATATATTTCACATATACTTCATATATATATTTTCATATATATATGAATTCAGATTTTGGCTCATATTTAGAACTCTCTACAAAAAAGCTGTAATTATCCACCTACTTACATGCATTTCACTGTTAACCAAAATGATCCTAGGAGCAGTGACTTTTAGAGGGTCTCTGAGGTAACCCCTCAGGGCATGTCACGATGAGAAAAGTGAGAACACATAGAAGGGGGTTCACAAATCATCACATCTCCTTCCCTTTAGACAGAACAATGTCACATCTCAACTTTCTCAGGAAGCTGTTTTTTGGATCTCAGTTCCCACAAATGTCTGAAAACTATTACCCTACATGTTACAAACAATATCAAAAGTTTCTCTTTTCATTGAAAAAGTAATACATGAATATATTTCACTATAAAATATTTGATCAATATACTTTGTAATGCATTCAGTAAAATTCCCATTTTTAAAGGGTGATTGCATAATGTAGCTTTCAAATAAGGACAGTTTTGAGAGTGAAAGGGTACTGTCAGTAATTAGATGAGATTGGGTGCTTTCAGGGTGGTATGACTATAGACAACTGTCAGTAATTGTGCTGGCATAAACCAGGACCTGTGTGATTCTATATTTTCTTTACCAAACTCTTTCCCCCCTTTCCTCTTCTTTCCCCAGATGTCACCACCAATTATTCCTTGCCATGTATTTTCTCACAGGATGTGATAAAATTTATTTTTTATCACTTCCTTTTACCCTTTACATTTTCCCCTGTTTTTAATTATTATAAACAGTGCTGCAATGGCAATGTACAAAACTCTTAAAGCATATGTGTGTGGAGTTGCTGGCTGCATTTTCTGTTTTAATCATTTATGTTCAAGACTTTCTAAAATATATTATCATCGTAAAGAGAGCCTATTGAATATTTGAACTTTACTTGATGACCTGATACCATGATTATGGATATTGATTTTTGTACTGCAGGCAAATAAATACACAGACTCTCAGGGACTATTTACAATTATCCTAAATGGCCCCTGTGAGTTATACTTGGTTGCATTATTAATGAAATCATGTAATTTAAAAAACTGTGCCGGACCTAAGAAATTATCAAATGCAATTTATTTCCCTTACAAATGAAAATTCTGGAGCCTATAAAACTAAACTCAGGTGTACAAGGAGACCTCAGAGATTCATGACTCTAACTAAGGTCTCCTGGGTCCCAGACTAGTTCTTTGTTTTTCTCCTTTTTGCTGTCAAAGCTCTCAGCTAAGCATCACATGCCTCTCAGTACCTGTCTCTGGACTAGAAGGATTACTATTTTCTTACTTGCTGTTCCTTCTGTGTGTGATAATGCCACTGCTAAAAAAGTTTTTTGGTGTCAAATGACAGAAAGTCAAACAAAATTGGCTAGAACAAAAAAGAAAATATATTGATTCATACAAGAAATATCCAGTAGTAGATTAGGGATTCGCAGGTTGCAAGTGTTCCAGGTGTATTCCCTGTGACTCTTCAGACCCTATCCGCCTCCTTCTCTTGGGGTTTCCCTCAAGAAGACTAATGAAAGCAACATGGTGGATGTGTTCCCATAACTCTCATTTTCTCTTCAAACTGTCTGGGGGAACCAATTTCTCATGCTGGCTTTTACAAAGCTAAAAGAACTTTTCTCCTAAAGTCTTCATCATGAGTCTCCTTCAATATCATTGACAAAAATAGTGACTCATGCCCTCCTAAAAGTCACTGTGGCCAGAATGAAGGGCTAATACACTAATTGGCTTCAGTTAATTGGAATTGTCTTTTGGGATGGAGTTGAAGTGAATCTCACTGAAACTATACAACAAACAATTTGGAACAGGAGTTTCCCAAAAGAAGACCCGAGTGTTCTTGCTAAATAATTAAGTTACAAAAGATGAGAGGGCAGCTGAAAATAGACCCATTATCTGGGACTTTACAAATAATATTCAGTAGAACTGAGAAGGAAAAAAAAGAACAACTAGGAACTGAGTGAATGTATGATTTTTTCTTTTATGATTAAATTTAGCTTTGATATTTTGCGTGATCCACTCTGCTTTACATATAGATTTTTATAAGTTCCCTTTTTTTGGTGTCATTATGCTAGACAGTTGAATTTTTTGGATAAATACTAATTGACAGTAGAGTCCTCCAAGTAATTGAAGACATAAGATAACAGCTTACCCAGGGGTAAAAGGGACGGCAGTGGTGAACAGGAGTAATGAGAATTTTCTTGATGCTGTAGAATTTCATGCCATTTTTTTGTTAAGAGGTTTCTACTGGCCTCCTAGGGGCCACTGGACTTCCTACTTCCTGGCGGTTTTTTTTTTTTTTCATTTTAACCTCAATTTGGGTTTACGTGACCTTTCTCTCTAAAAGTTACAGAATCCAGAATGCAAAAAAGGACAATGAGCACAAGCAGATCAGGGAGGAAATCAATTCACATTCTTTGTGGTCTTGAAAAAGCCCAGGAGATGATTCTTCAGTTGTTTTTTCAGAGTTGGAAAGTAGGTGTGGCCATATAACCTGCTTTGGCCAATGATTTGTGAGTAGAAGTGATGTGTGCTATTTTCAAGGAAGGCTTTAAGAGTCATAATGTGATCCAACATATTCTCTTTTATTGCCTTAGTATTTTGGGGAAGCATTCAACAGCCCAGTTACCTCTGTGAAAAGAGCTCCTTGCTGATATGAAATGCACATTTGGCATGGACAAAAGGTAAACTTATTATTGCAAACAAGAGATCTGAGAGCAATGAAAATAGTTCACTAACTCCTTTGTTAAACCACCCAGATTTGGGGTCGTTTGTTACTAGAGCATAACATAGCCCATTCTGACTGCTACAAAACTGATACAAGCATTTTCTCTGAAAGTGTTAAGAAATATATAACATAACATCAACAACAACAAACTCAAAGTAATTTCTTCTGTTACTCTTAGTAGGAGACAAATCTTGAGCACTTAATACTTTTAAACCTCTTGAGTTATGTGATTAGTACCACCTTGGGTAAATACCAATGAGGTTATCTGAGAACTGGGCTTTCAGAGAGAATGTACAAAATAACATCTTAACTTTCTTTCTTGAGCCATCTAACACACTTAAAGTAAGATGAAAAAGTACACATTTTTGATGTCTTGTTTTTTCTCTCTCTTTTCATTTTTAATGTATACATGATTCTAAAGATGATGAAAAAATCACGTTTCTTTTCTTCACTACTTTTCTAACTTTTCCAATAGCCTTTAAGTTGTGATAAATATAAAGAAAACACCCCAAGTGCCAATTGCAATGCCTTTTCCAAAAAAGATGTGACTTTTAAATTAAAATCAATAAAACCCTGGCATCTCTTATTCACACTTTAGGATGACAAACAAGATTGAAAAAGAGAAAAGAGATAGACATTTAAGACTTTGGCTTAGTGCTCCAAGTCATCTACTTGAGAATATTCACTCATTTTCTCATTTACTTCCCTAGGGATTTGAAATCTCCATAATATTCCAAGTCTGAGCTCATTTTGACTTATCGATCTACTAGTCTAAGATCCTTTTGGTAACTGAAATACAAATATGTGATTTGGCTTAACTTATATGAGTAGGTAGCACAAGATCCAGAGGCTAAGATCATATATTCGTTCTACTAAACCATGATATGTCAGTCTATCCTTGTTTTAGTGTTTCAAATGCCAGAGCCAAAGAAAAGAATATACATACTATAAAATCTGACTATCCACTTTGCCATTCTCCTTACCTTATCCTCGTCTCCTTTTATTTCACCCCTTGCTTATTTTGATCTGGCCATACTGGCTTTCTTTCATTATTTCTCCCACCCTGGGCATTTGCACTGGCTGTTGCCTCGCCATGAAGTATTCTTTTCTCAGTTATCTGCATGGCCTACTCCCCCACCTCCTTCAAATAGGACTGACTTGATCTCTGTATTTAAAATGAAAACTCCTCTTTCATGCACTGTAAATATCCTTTACTTGTGCTTAAGGTTTTTTATTTTATTTTATTGTATTTGCCAGTTCCAAACATGCTTGTTATGTTTATTATTGATTGTTTCTATCCTTCTTAGGTTTGCACCTTTATGAGATCAGAACTTTTTTGTCTGTTTGGTTCATTGATATATTCCATATGCCTTCAATAATCCCGGCATATTGGAGGAATTTTAAAGAATGTGAAATGAACAAAAGTAGCAGAAGAAGAGAGAAAATAAATCTGCATGTGATTAAAAGGAAAGGAGCACATGCAATTTTTATTTTATTAGGGGTATAATTATGTATTACTGGTTTTGTGAATTCTTTTCCATATAGAAGAGAAGAACTAACATTTCTTAAATGTTCAGATTACAGGGGTGGACCTAAGAGCTTTTCAGACAATATCTGTTTTGATTTTACATGTGCAGTAACCAGAGTATCTTTGATGTAGAGTTATTACCCTGATAGGTAAAACAAAAACAAAAACAAAAACAAAAACCCTTCAACTGGAGATTTAAGTGATGTTCCCAAATACTAAAGCTATTAAATGTGGGTTTGAAATCACACCAATTGGCTCCAGAGTTTTTACTCTTTCCAGTCTATTATAGGTAAGGACAGAAGGTGGACAAAGTAAGATTTATAACATCTTTGTGCCAACATATGTATTTTGGACAGATGTACCATAAGATTCTACATTGGGATACAGAAAGAGTTAATACTCTTCTCTGTTTTCAGAAAAACCTGAGTCATTATATAAAACTCTGTCCATTATTGTTAAATGTCAACACTTATCTCTGGTCTTTCATATTTATAATTTCTACTGATTTAACAATATTGGCATTTATGCACAAAACTCATCAATTCATAAATATTGTTAGTTTGTGCCTTTGACTCAGAATGAGGGGCTGACATCTCCCTGATATAACACATTTCAAATGTTGGTTAATATAGAGCTAGTGATAAAAGAATAAAAAAAATTTTTCCTTGGAATAGTCCCTTAACCGATTTAAGTTTTTTAAGACAGTTTTTTTTTTTTAAAATTTGGAGGTGGACATGCACAAAGGCCTTTGTCTGGCAAGGTTTCCAATAATGGTCTAAGAAGGAGAAACTGACAGATTTGATGACAGCTGCACTGTTCTTCCAGTTGTCACCGAGGGTTGAGTGCTCTGACGGTCTCCCTGAAGACAGTCATGGTTTCTCTGTAGTACTAAGCAGACAGGAGACAAAATGGTTTCATGGTTTCATGTGAGGTAACCTGAACAGGCACACTGAAAAAAATGGGTTTCCATGTCAGTTTTGCTGGTATCTAAGTTTGTGCAAATATTTTCTTTCTATTTCTCAGGTTTTTTTTTCATTTGGAAAATTAGTGTATTGAACCAGATAACCAGGAAACTACTTTTTAGAAATTTAAAAATTTAAAAATTTCAGAACTTTTTGTAAAGTTTTCTGCTGGAAAATTATGTGGAAAGAGCAATAAAGTCATCTCTAATATTATTTATTTTAGACCCTACCTACTGAAGTCATATTTTTGAAATTAGATGAATACTACTGTCTCTTTCTCCCCTCTGGCGCATGCTACAGACTATTCTCAAATTAAACAAGGAAAGCCTAATTTTTTTTTCTGGGCAGAAAATTGATGACTTTTAAAATACTTTAGGAAAATCATCTTAAGTGGATTCAAGTAACCTTTAGAGTACACAGTTTATTAACAGTTCCTGTGGCCTTACTATGTGTGAAAATGGGCACAAAACACACATCTTTTAGGAAACCTCTTCTTTCGACTTAACCTCTATTTATGGAAATCTTTCATTTACAGCTTTCAAAGCTTGCTCAGAGATGGAAACTGCAAGTAAACGACATTTTTGTAGGAGATTGTGGAGGTGTGCATTTCATTTAAGCAGATACGGTCTCCTTCTCTCCCGCCTCTCGGTCCCCAAATGCAAAATGTTCTGTCTAAAGAAGCAGGAGCAGAGGTGGAGAAGGACTGCTCACAGTTTATGCTCAGGATTCAATTTTTTGTTTTAATTATTCTACAAGGTCTCATTGTCAGCGATCTCAGCAGTGCAAATTCCTACAAAGTTTCACTGGCCCAAGCCGTGCTACAAATTGTGAAGTGGGTTGAGAGTAAAACACATCAACTTTTCAGTCACCTATGACCTAAGAATGGTGTTGCAGGAGAAGAGAGAGGCTCTTTGCTGGATTGTGCTCTGCTATATTCAGAGAGGGTACATTGAAACTGTTTTTTTTCTATTGAATTGTTTGAGTTCCTTATATACTCCGGATATTAACCCATTTTCAGATGCATAATTTGCAAATACTTGTATTCTGTGAGTGATGCATTCACTCTACTGATAATTTCCTTTGCTGTGCAGAAGCTTTTTAGTTTGACGGAATCCCATTCATCTCTTTTTGCTTTTGTTGCCTGTGATTTTGAGATCTTATTCAAAAATCTTTGCCCAGTTCAATTTCCTAAAGTGTCTTTCTCATATTTTTGCTTGTTCTTCTGGTGATTTCATAGCTTCAGGTCTTAAGTTTAAGTTTTCAATCTATTTTGAAGCTGGTCATGATGGCTCACATCTGTAATCCCAGCCCTTTGGGAGGTGAAGCTGAGACGATTGCCTGAACCTTGGGATTTGAGACTGGCCTGGGAAACTTGGCGAGACCTCTTCTCTACAATAAGTCAAAAAATTACCCAGGCATGGTGGTACACACCTGTCCTCTTAGCTACTTGGGAGGCTGAGGCAGAAGGATTGACTGAGGCCAGCAGGTCGAGACTATGGTGGCCATGAGTGTGCCACTGCATTCCAGACTGGGCAACAGAGTGAGACTTGACTCAAAATCTACACACACACACACACACACACACACACACACACACACACACTTAATTTTTTTATATGGTGATAGATAGAAGTCTAATTTTATTCTTCTGTTTTCCTAGCATAACTTGTTGAAAAGACTGTTCTTTCCCCAATGTGTCTTCTTGGTGCCTTTGTTGAAAATCAGTTGACTGTAAATACAGGGCTTTATTTTTGGGTCTCTATTCTGTTTCATTGCACTATATGTCTGTTTTAATGTCATACCATGCTAATTTGGCTACTATAGCTTTGAGTATATTTTGAAGTCCGGTAGTGTGATGCCTCCAGCTTTGTTTTAGTTCAAGATTGCTTTGGCTGGCTGAGGTCCTTGTTCTTCAATATGAATTTTAAGATCTTTCTTCTGTTTCTGTGAAGAATGTCATTGATGTTTTGATAGGGATTGCATTAAATCTATAGATTTCTTTGGGTAATGTAGACATTTTAGTAATATGAATTCTTCCATTCTACTAACACAGGGCATTTCCTTTTATTTGCATAGGCTTCCATTTTTTTTTCCATTAACATTTTACTTTTTAATTGTAGGGCTTTGTCACCTCCTTGGATAAGTTTATGCCTAGTTTTTTTTGTAGCTATTGTAAATGGGATTGTTTTCTTGATTTCTTTTTAAAATAGTTCACTTTTGGTGCAAAAAAATGCTACTGATTTTTGTATGTTTACTTTGTATCTTTCAACTTTTCTAAATTTATTGATCAGTTCTAAGAGTTTTTGGTGGAGTCTTTAGAGTGTTCTTCTATCATGTCAATTGCAAACAGAGACAACTGGACTTCCACCTTTTCAATTTGGTTGCTCTTTATTTCTTTCTTTTGCCTAATTGCACTGGTTAGAACTTCCAGTACTATGTTGAATAAAAATGGTAAAAGTAAGCATTCTTGTTAAAGAGCTTAGAGGAAAAGCATTCATCTTTTCTCCCTCAGTATGTTAGCTGTGGATTTGCAATATATTCATTGTGTTGCATGAGGGGTACCCCCCAAAAGCCTGAATTATCTTTTGGAGGGCAGGTTCCTTGCGGTTCAAACTACCCCAGCCATGTAAGTGTTCTAGGAACCCATTGGTATCAATGTACCAACTAGCGTTGTTCTGAGAAGCTGTATTCAGCTTCAGTGAATTTTTTTGGAGATTCTTTCAACATGTGTACCCATTTCATGATGAGTGATGTACAAGCACATCTGCCCACAATGCTTTGAATGGTCAGTAGTTTTGACCAAAAAGGCATGACATCCGTGTCCCACCCTCCCTATTCACCTGATATCATCTCAAACAACATTTTTTGTTTCCCTGGATAAAAAAGGTCCTCAAAGGGAACTGTTTTGCCCATGTGGAATAGGTGAAACAAAAAGTGTCAGAAGCACTAAAAGGCATGAAAACCGATGAGTTCAAAAACTGTTCTGAGCAGTGGAAAAAGTGTCTCAATAGGTGTGTTGCATCAAATGGCGAATACTTTGAAGGTTACTGAAGCTGAAACATGTAAGAATAGATATACAATTTGTATATATAAATGCCAGGTTTTTAAGGCCCCCATCATATGTCCTTTTTACCTAGTTTATTGAGATAATAGTTTCTTTAAGAAATGAAAAAAATTAAAAGAGTTTGTAGAAATTAGAGTTCATAATTATAGTGATGGAGTTTAACAAACCTAGGTAAAACAACCCACATATAAAGTGTACTCAAGTGTGGATAAAATAATTTGAATAATAAAATAATAAGCAATATTATGGATGTATATAGCCCTTTATCTCGTCAACAAAATGCACGATCACTTCAAACACCCGTGGAACCATGCTTAAGAATGGCTAAGAGATTAGCAGTAGTGGGAAACTGCCAGGGAGGGAGGTGCACACCTCATCAACAAGGATACCTGCATAATGAACCTTTGTATACCTAAACCTGAATGGTTCCCCACATATTTAAAATAAAAAAAAATTAAAAATGGCTAGAAACCAGGGCCCAAAGAAATTCTAAATTTTATTGAATTACACAATATGTAATTCATACATCTGCTAACCTTGATATTCTACATCCCCGATTCTTTGCTATGAAAACACTCACACATGAAAAATATATGTACAGGCATGTTAATTGTGACTTCATTTTTAATAGTTAGAAACTAAAAATAACCTTTAGTTTATTAATTCAGGTATGATTAAATAAATAAAAGTTCATCTATGTTATGGAATACTAGATAGCAACTCCAAATAATCTCAAAGTCTCTAAAATATATTGCTAACCAAACTATCACAGAGTGGCCATGTAGATTTTTCCCATTTATTTATACAATGCATAGAAACATATATGACAGAATATTTTCAGAGAAGGGTACAAAAAAGGTAAGGTAAAAGGAGCTCTTTTACTTTTGACAGAATTAAATTTTTAAAAACTGAGAGAGCTGAACTCACAGTCATCTGTCTTTGCTCCATACTTTTTTAACCCAAATATTTAGATTTCGCTTTGCTCTACCACCTTTGATCAACTGTTTTTCTATAGTTTTTGTGTTTGTGTGTGTTTTATGTGTGCACATAGGTAATATTGATTTCTTAATTAGATTTGTATTTTCAATATTTTATACTATATACATCTATAACTAAAATAAATTAAACAGATTTAAGATTAAAAAAAATTCTGAGTAATAGAAAAGAAACCTAAATCTGTTCACTATAATTTCAAGAAGAGCAAATCATGGAAAAAACTACATTTATTGAGTGTCTCATATAAAGAGGGTAATTAACAATCAGATGATAAGCAGTCATTTCAATAGTTCAATAACATTTTACATAATAGAGGTCAAAACCATTAAATAAATTGTTAATGTGCTCTTAAAAAACCTTGTGGAATAGTTTGAAATGATTTTATAATGTTTGATGAGAATTCATGACCCCCCAAATTTTGCCATCTTAAATTAACTGATAATTCTGACAGATGATACTTTACTTCTTGACATCACTCAAAACATATTTCAGAATGGTAAAGGGATTTTACTGCAAAGTAGAACACATGAGGAAAAAAAACTAGGAGATGTATCATTAGCATAACCTAAGATAATGATAGGTTAATAATAACCTAAGTAATGAACATTAACCTAGGATAGTTATTAACACTATCTGGTAGGTGTGATAGTCAACAACTGTCTTTCTTTGGATTCATTTCTGTCAAATGTAAGAGCAAAAGACGTATTCTTTGCTTCGCTTTCCACTTCTTTAAAAACACAGCCTATTCTTCCCAATAAATTCTGCTTCTTCCATCCAAGTCTAAGAGTTGCTGTAAGTACCTAGCTCTCCACATCACTATGAACGATAGTCTTTTAGGGCTCAAATGGCATGATTGCAAAAATATATTATTACTAGATACACCAGGGCACATATGCTTCTCAAAGTTACTAAGAGGGTACAGTGCCCTTCCTCAATACAGAATAGACTTGATGAAGACAAAGGACAAAGGGATTACGGCTTCATTTGCCAGTGTACCTAGGCACCCCCCCACACACGCATACACACAGACACAAACACACACAACACATGTACACAACCATACACAAACATAAGAACTATAGGAAGAGAGTTGAGCAAAGGTGGTGGAGCAAAGAGAAATCTAAAGATTCGAGTTTAAAAAGTAGTACGGAACAAGACAGGTGACTGTGAGTTCAGCTCTGCCATTTTTTGAAGGAGAATAAATCTCTTATGAAAATTCTTGCACTGCCAGCCTGTGGAGAACTCGCCAGGGTGTATAGACAGCTCATGTTTCTTGTGCAATGGGCTGTTAACTTCACTATGTATATTATGCATATCTGCTATCACTAAGCAAGGCATCTCCTGCTTATAAATAATGTAAGTTAATGTAATGTATCAAATGTTAAATTAGATAGAGTTTTAGTTGAATAATAATATCAAGGCACGGGAGCTTTTTGGTGTCACCCTAATAAATGACATCAAAGTGAAAAGCACACAAAATTGCTACCCCAGCAGATAAGAATCCCACAGATTTTGTAGTGCTCTTTAGTGTCTCTATAAAAACTCAGTGTTTTTATCTTCAAAAAAGTAAAGAAGTCTGCAACTGTATTTCTCTTTCCTCTACATTATCCCTCAGTTAATATTAAACTTAAATATTTAAAAGTAATTGGTTAAAAGTTTAATGCTTTTTAAAAAACTATTCATGAAACAGTTTTAAGAAATTATAGAAATATGTTTTTAAATGATACAAATGTGTAAAATATTTAATTTCTTAATATAATGCCTATATTTATTATACAACTAAGGAAAGTAAATACCCATCTTTATATCAACTTCCCATTCAAGATTTTTAATAGAGTTGTTTATATTTTTAAATTTTTCTCCTCCATATTTATTGCTGCTGTTGTTTAATTTCTAAAACTTTTGGACCAGTTTATAGATTTACTAAGTTACGATTGTATCTGTTTACCCACATCCCTGCCATCAAGGGTTGTTATAAAACACCTTTTCTTCCATTTTTTACACTCTAAAAGTTGAGAAATTTTAGTCTTTTAATTTGAACTAAAAATGCAGTTAAATGTCTTTTCATATATTCATTGGTAATTTGTATGTCTTTTTTGGAAAATGCATTTTAATATCTTTGCCTTCTTTTCCATTGGGTTGTTTATTAACAATTGTTGGAAAATCTTAGTACATTATGAATATCAGTCTTTTGCCATGCTGTTTGCAAGTATTTTCTTCAACTTGCCATTTATCTTTCAATTTGATGTTTTGCCAAATAGATATATTATGTTTTTATGTAATCAAATTCATTTCCCCTTTTTCTTTTTTTAATATTTTATTTTATTATAGAGATGTGGATTACAAGTGAGGATTAACTACATAGGTAGACTGCGTGCTGGTGAAGTTTGGGCTTCTAACTGGACCTCATTTCCCTGGTAGTAAACCTGGTACCCTTTGTGTTGTCATGTCCCGCTACCCTTCTCTCTCCTTCCCTCCCCTAGCATTGCCCAGTCACTGCCGATCTCTTCCTTGTGTTCATGTGATTATTGTTTAAGGTCCACTTATTAGTGAGAACATGCAGTATTCAGTTCTTTATTTCAGTGATAGATCACGTAGTATGATGGTCTCCAACTCCATCCCATTTACTGCAGAGTCTGTGATTTTGTTCTTCTTTATGGTTGCATAACCTCAAACTATAAGAATCTTAGAATAAAACATAGGAAATATCCTTATAAGCATCAAAGTAGGCAATGAATTCTTGACAAAGTCTCCAAAAGTGAGTGCCATAAAAGCTAAGATAGACAAGTGGGACCTCATCAAACTGAAAAGCTTTTCGCACAGGAAAAAAAATTAGGAGGGTAAAGACAACTCACAGAATTGGAGAAAATAAAAACCCATTAAAAAGTAGGCAAAAAACATGAAAAGACACTTCTCAAAATAAGATATGCAAGCACTAACAGACACATGAAAAAATGCTCAGCCTCACTAATCATCAGAGAAATGTAAATCAAAACTACGATGAGATACCACCTGACTCCAGTAAGGTTGGCTATCATTAATAAGTAGCGCACGCCTGTAATTCTGGCTACTCAGAAGGCTGAGGCGGAAGGATCGCCGGAGTCCAGCATGTCGAGGCTGCGGTGGCCGGAAGCGGCCACTGCACTCCAGTCTGGGCGACGGAGTGAGACTCCAACTCAAAACAAAACAAAACAAAACAAAAAAAACAACAGATGCTGGCACAGGTGCAGTGAAAAGAAAGCACTTATACACTGCTGGTGGGAGTGCAAGCTCTAGTTTAACCTCTGTGGAAAACAGTGTGGTGATTCCAGAAGAACTAAAAATTGACCTTCTGTACAATTCAGCAATACCTCTCCTGGGAATATACCCAGAGGAACATAAATCATTCTACCAAAAATACACCTGCACACACATGTGTGTTGCTGAACTATTCACAATAGCAAAACCAGAACCAATACTACTGCCTCCTGAAAGTGTATGGATAAAGAAAATGTGATACATATCTCCTCTATATTTATTTTCAACCATCTGCAATCTACCTTTTGTATCATCCTCTTTTAAAATGGCTCTGGCTGATCCTCAGTGACCTTTATGTCACTAAATTCAAAGAAATTTAAATGAACTCTCATATATCTTGGGTTCTCAGCAGCATTTGATGCTGTTGATCACTTTCTGCTCTTGGGGTTTCCAATCTCTTTGATTAGGCTCATCCTTTCCCCTGAGTTTCAGACCTGGAAATTTCACTGATAATTGATATTCCTACTGAGTCATCTCTAGCTTAGTTTAAAGTCAGTTTTTCCAAAATAGATTTGTTTTATTTTAAATTAGAAAATGAAATTATTGTATAAGCCAGAACCTAAAAATCATCATCAAAACTTCCTTCTTCTACCTAGATCCAATCAATTACCAATCACTGCCAATTTCTTTTCTAAATATCCTTGAGAACTTTAAATACTTTCTTTCTATAAGCCATCATCCTGATGAAGGCACCTAAATCCCCACTTGGACTTTATTTTCCAAAGGGTTTTTCCATATCTTTTCTTGCTTGACATGCATTGCCTCCCTCATTTCAGCCAAAGTGATCTTCCCACATAGCTAAGTTTCCTGTTCTTGTATGAGTATCTGAGTATATACATGGCAAAAGAAGAGGTGAGATCCAAAACCAAGGAGTTCATCACCAGGACTTATGCCCTGCATCCCTATTTCTTTTTGTGTTAAAGAGTGGACAAAATAAAATAATCATATTTTGTTTCAGGCCTGCCTTCTCCCTTTCAAGCTCCAGTTCTCTCCCAAAACAATTAAAATTAAAGAAAAGGAGAAGAACACAGAAATGATAGATTCATTATTTCTCTGTCTTCTTTCTCCCATCAAATCTGAGAGAAGTGAGTTGGAATTGTGCGCTAAACTTTAAAAAGTGTTTGATGAAAATTAAATTTCTTTTACTGTGAGAGGGTGAATTAGAATGTGATTTAATTTGAGTATTAAATTTTATGAATACATTATGGCTAATGGTATACTTGCAAGTGAAATATATTGAAAAAATTTTCAAATGCTACTCTCACTTCTGTAATGCTATAAAAGAGACTCTTGCACAACATTTCAAAACACAAAAAAATCCATAAACTTGAAACACAGACATAAAACTAATAATTCTTCAGTTTGGTACGATATTAGAAGGATTGGTTACAGTAAACTTTTGATGGATTTTGACAGCTATTGCTAGAGAACTTAGAAAGCTCTCAATCTCACCCAGTCACCTCTTCTAAGGATAAAGTTCCCAGGGAGCTAGACACACACAAAAAATAGCAAAAAGTAATTCCAGTAATTCTTGACCAGTCACCTAGCATCATGCCAGGTCTATAAGAGATGTCTGCAAAGGGAAAAGTCATTCTTCTTTTAAAACAGACTGGACTCCAAATTTTAATGTAGTTTTGTGCTGAGCTAAGATGAACCACATGCAAAAAAAGAGGACATTACCAAAGCGACAGATGAGTTTGAGAGTTAAACAAGGAACAAACCATGTTTCCTCCTTATCCCACTCCGCCGCCTGTGTACTTTCCCAGTATATTGATTGGTTTATTTTAGTCATTTTTTTTCAAGTTAATGAAAATATAACCTATAGATAAAGCACAGCAAGGGAAAGAGGATGGTGTTCTCCAAGGTACAGAGCAGAGCTTGTCAAAACTGCTTATTCCAATTTTCCTGTCCCATGGGCTCATAAGAAACCCCTTCCCTGCTTCACTAGTGGGAGGCAGCTCTAGGTTGATCCTAATACAGAAGCTGCATGGGAGAGAAGAGTGGGGGAGGATTCTCAAAAAGGAACAACCCTCACAAAAGCCTTTATTAGAGCTGGATTTCGCCAGTTCTATTAGTTTTGCTTGTTTGCTTTAACGAGGTAGGGAGAATGAGAGGAAAGGGATCTTGAGTTTACCCAGGCAACTGATATAACAGTACAAAAATGTGAACAGATGCCTAACTATTAAAATGTAAACATTAACATGTAGGCCCAAAACAAAACCAGAAACAATATCTTAACCCAACCACTATATAAAACCTAAAGCTAAGTACCCAAAGAAATGTAAAAATTTGGGGAAAAACTTAAGCAAATTAACCTAATAGACAGAAGTACAAAATTCTTAGTAAACAAGTTGAAATCAAGGCACAAAAAGCATTAAAAACCATGGAGTCATTTTTGTTTTTCCTTACTGGTAAAGTATAGCACACAAAGAAATAATATTCTAATATGCTTCATATACTTAGGTCAAGAATACATAAAGAGAAAGTAATAATAGGAAATTTTATAGCATGTCTTTCAATCTTTGAAATATCAGATAGAAAAAAAAAGAACATATGGAAGACATCCACAACATAATTTAAAGGCTCATTAATTCAATATATTTCAAAATTTGTATACTAAAGAAATGACACCTTCTTTTCCAGACAACATGGAACATTTGTACAGATTTATTTCCTGTAGGAAAAAAAATGAACCATAGGTTCCAAGTAGCACAAAGCCCTTTTTAAATCCTACAACTGATATCAGAATAAAGGAAAAATCACAATATAATAAACTAAAATTGGGAGGGCATGGAGGAAGTGGGAGAAAGTATGTGTGCCAATTTTCTCCTATTTTGTTGCAGAAAATCATTAGGTATGCAAAGATGGAAAACTGAGAAATTGGGGTTTAAATATATTGCTAAAAGTTATCAAGATAATTATCAGAAGAACATAGCATAGGCAAAAATTCTTCCAAGTTATCGGGAGAAACACCCAAGCTACACATAAAATAAATAAAATAGAAGCCAAATATCAAGATATAGAAAACTTTAAGAGAAAGTATAACATAGATGATGAACTAAGACTATATATATGAATAGTGTAAGAATGGGAATATATTCCAAGAAAAGCATTATTAGGTGATTTTATTGTTGTGCAGTATCATGGAATGTACTTACACAAACTTTCATGGTATAGACTACTACACACCTAGGCTTCATGATATATCCCATTGTTCCTAGGCAACCAACCTGTCAAGCATGTTACTGTACTGAATATGGTAGGCATTTGTAACACAACGGTAGATATTTGTGTATCTAAACATAGGAAAGGAAATGTGTCACTTTACGATGTTACCACAGCTATGATGTCAAGAGGTGATAGGAATTTTTCAGCTCTGTTATGATCTTATGGGACCACCATTATATATGTGTCTATTGTTGACTGGCATGATTACATAGAGTATGATGATATGCAGATGAATTTATTATCTAACAGTTCTGGGGTGGAACCCAAGCAATGCATTTCTAACAATTTCCTATATGAAGTAATACTGTGCCAAGGTGTATACTTGGAGAAGTGTTCAGATAGAGACACCACTAGCTATTATAAATGAAGGAAAAAAGAAAAAAAAGCAAAGGAAGTCCCATTAAGTAAATAACCACAGAAATAGAGGTAGCAGAGACAGTAATCCAGTGGTTCTCAAACCTTTATTCTCCATTTGAATAAAAAACTGGTATTCAGGCCCCTGAGCTGTTGGGTTGAATCAGAAACTTTGGGGCTGGGATCTAGGCATGGACACTATTTAAAAGCTCAGGAAATGATTTTGATACCAAGTATAATTTGAAAGGCATTAATATAAAGGATTAGTTGTATTTTACTACATCGGTTTGAAAACAACTATTTTCACAATACCATTCACAATAGTCACAAAAAAATGAAATATCTCGGCATCTTCCTAACCAGAGAAGTGAGAACTACAAAACACTGCTCAGAGAAATCCAAGAAGACATAAACAAATGGAAAAATATTCCATGATCATGGATAGGAAGAATCAACATTATTAAAATGCCCATCCTATCAAAGGCAATCTACATTAAATTACCAACATCATCCTTCTCAGACCTGGAAATGACAATACAGAAATTCATATGGAAATATAAACAACCACGAACAGCCTAAACAATCCTTAGCAAAAGAAACAAAGCAAGAGGTATGACACTTCCAGGTGTAAAACTTTACTATAAGGCTACAGTAATCAAAACAGCCTGGTATTGGTACAAAAACAGGCATATAGACCAATGAAACAGGATAGAGACTCTGGGAGCAAAGTCTCAACTTCTCAACCAACTCATCTTTGAAAAAGCCTCCAACATCAACCACTGGGGAGAGGACAACCTATTCAGTAAATGGTGCTGGGTAAACTGACTGATCACATGCAGAAGATTGAAACGGGACCCCTACCTATCACCATACACAAAAATGAACTCTAAATGGAACAAAGACCTAAACGTAAAACCTCAAACTATAAGAATCTTAGAAAACGCAGGAGATACCCTTATGGAAGTTGGAGCTGGCAACCAATTCCTGATCAGAACCTTAAGTGCCCATACCATAAGAAATAAGATAAGCCGGGCTCGGTGGCACAGCCCATAATCCTGTGATTTGGGAGGCTGAGGTGAGTGGATTGCCTGAGCCCATGGGTTCGAGACCCGCCTGGACTACTTTGGTGAGACCTCATCTCTACAATAAATCAAAAACTAGCCTGGCATGGTAGCGCATGCCTGTAGTTCCGGCTACTTGGAAGGCTGAGGCAGAAGGATCGCCGGGGCCCAGCAGGTCGAGGCTGCAGTGGCTGGGAGCATGCCACTGCACTCCAGTCTGGGTGACAGAGTGAGACTCCAACTCAAAAAAAAAAAAAGAAAAGAAAAGAAAAGAAAAAGAAATAAGACAGATAAGTGGTACCTCAGCAAGCTGACAAGCTTCTGCAAAGGCAAAGAAACCATCAAGAGAGCAGGGAGGCAGCCCACAGAATGGGAAAAAAATATTTTCCAACTGTATATCTGACAAACGCATAACATCCAGTATCTACAAGGAATTCAAATGTGCCAAAAGGAAAAAAATCAAACAGCCCTTTTAAAAAGTGGGCAAAAGACATGACTAGACACTTCTCAAAAGAAGATATATGAGAAGCCAATAGACGCATGGAAAAATGCTCAGCCTCACTCATTTTCAGAAAAATGCAAATCAAAACCACATTAAGATAACACAAAACCCCAGTAAGAATGGCCACCATTAATAAAACAAACAATATTAGTTACTAGTGAGGTGGCAGAGAAAAAGGAACGCTTTTACACTGCTGGTGGGAATGCAAACTGGTGTAGCCTTTTTGGAAGACAGTGTGACGATTTCTGAAAGAACTAGAAATTGACCTTCCATATGATCCAGCAATTCCCCTGTTGGGCCTATACCCAGAGGAAAGCAAATCATTTTACAAAAAAGATACCTGCACATGTATGTTTGTTGCAGCTCTATTCACAATAGCAAAAGCATGGAACCAACATGCTGCCCATTGAAGCTGGACTGGATAAAAGAAATGTAGTGCATATGCACAATGAAATATTATGCAGCCATAAAGAAGTACAAACATATGGACTCCACAGGAACTTGGATGGATTTAGAGTCTATCATACTCAGTGATCTACCACAGAAACAAAGAACAGAGTACCACATGTTCTCACTCTTAAGTGGACCTTGAACAATGATCATAATACTATAAGAAGGGGATTGGAAGTAGTGGGAAACTGCCAGGGGAGAGGGGGTGGGATTGGCAGTTGAGGGAAACTGCCAGGGGAGGGAGGAGCACACCTCATCCACAAGGGTACCTGCATAATCAACGTTTGTATACCTAACCTTGAATTGTACCCCACATCTTAAAAAAAATGAAAACAGCTATTTTAGTTGGAAGAGTCTTGCGTTTCTCAATTCTCAATTTCTGTAGGAATTTCCATGGATATTCCAGGCCACAGGTGGAATATTCTCCAGCATCTATTAGTTCTCTTTATTTTTCCTTCTGGAGCA
The DNA here is from genome assembly GCA_963574415.1 of Tarsius wallacei. Taxonomy (NCBI): domain Eukaryota; kingdom Metazoa; phylum Chordata; class Mammalia; order Primates; family Tarsiidae; genus Tarsius; species Tarsius wallacei. The sequence goes on along the minus strand of CAUYQG010050844.1, from coordinate 12,860 downwards.
AATTATATTTTTTAACTTGAAATTTAAGAGGAAGAACTGAACACACTATACTTAGTCTCTCCTAGGCATTTTTTTTTCTTCTTTCTTCTGTCTGCTTGCAGATAGTGTACGTTCTGGTTTGTCTTCATGCAAGACAGTGAATGTTCTGCCTTTGATGGGAGGACTGAGATCAACACTGTCTGGGCATGAAAGATAATTTTTTAGAATAAAATCTCTATTGAGATATAATTTATAGGCCACATAAACCATCTTTTTAAAATATACAATTCAGTAGTTTGTAGTATATTGGGTGCTGTGAAATCTTCATGACAATCTGGTTTTAGAATATTTTTATTACCCTGCAAAGATACCTGGTGCTCTTGGTTTTATATATAACCAGGATTAATTTTAAGTCTGGTGAATTATTAGAATTATTAGAAGGTAGATTGTGTCCTTAAACCAAAAATGACCTTTTTACCCAATAAAAACCTCATAGTTTGATATTCACCTATCCATCTCCTGGTGGTACATGTCAATTCCCAAATCCACAGGGCTATTTATGTTTCCCTAAAATTCTGCCATTGGGGTGGGGTGAGGGGGAGTTATTTTTTAGAAAAAAAGTTACCCAAACTGACTCCTGAACTTATGAAAATGTTGAAAAATTCATAATAATGTTAAAAAGAGCTATTCTGATGCCAAAACAGAAACCATAAAGAACAAGAGTGATTTATCAGACTGTTGTACATATTGAAAGTTAGGCAACTCAAAAACCACCCTAAATGATTTTATACTGAATGTACAATGGACATGCCCAGTAAAGAGTTAATTTATTAAAATATTTATTAAGCAATAAGAAAAAGATATACCACAAAAGAAAAAGAGGGACAAAGGATATGAGCATACAATTCAAAATAAAGAAATAAAAAATGTTAACATAGGAAAACCATGTTCAACACCACTGGAATAGAAAATACATAAATTTAAGCAATGAGCTATTTTTCACGTGTAAGAAAAGAAAACATTGAAATAATATATTCAATATTGGTGAAGATGAGGGGACATGGAAATGTGTTGTTGAGAATGAAAATTGTAACCCTTCTAAGGGGCAATTTGGCAACGTATGAGGTCAGACAATTGAGTTCGCGAACTTGCCACCATGCACTTACGTTGGCAGCACTGGATAAACAACTTAGAAAGATTTCATACCTTTTGTATATGACAGCTGTGTTTGTGTCGATGTGTGGCAGTGTCTTGCTGAATGGTCTTCATTATTGTTGCATATTTTTGTGTGCCTTTGCGAGAATGCCAGAGCTTGAATTAGAGCAACAAACATTAAATTTCTTGTTAAACTTGGCAGGAGTGAAAGTGAACTCAGGGACATGGTAGTCCAAGTTGATAGGGATAATGCCATGAAAAAAAAATGGCAGTGTACAAGTGGATTAAATATTTTTTTCTGAGGATTAAGAAGGTATCACTGATGAAGAGAGGTCAGGACAGCCAGTAACAAGCAGAACTGACAAAACCATTGCAAATATTTATCAAATTGTGCATCAAAATCATCGACTGGCTGTGAGAAGCATAGCAGACCAAATAAACATTGATAGAGAAACAGGAAAATCTTAACTGAAAATCTTAGCATGAGAAAGTTGTGTGCAAAAATGGTCTTGAAGGAGCTCTTGCATCATGGCAATGCACCGACTCACACAGCACTGTCTGTGAGGGAGTTTTTAGCCAATCAACAAATAACTGTTTGGGAACACCCTCCCTACTCACCTGATCTGGCCCCCAATGGCTTTTTCTTTACCCAAATATAAGGAAATGTTGAAAGGAAGACATTTTGATGACATTCAGGACATCAAGGGTAATACAACGACAGCTTTGTTGGCCATTCCAGAAAAAGAGTTCCAAAATCACTTTGAATCATGGACTAGGTGCTGCCATTGGTGCATAGCTTCCCAAGGGGAGTGCTTCGAAGGTGACTGTAGTGATGATATTCAGCAGTGAGGTATGTAGCAGTTTTTCTACGATAAGTTTGCACACTTAACTGTCATACCCATATAACACAATTAAAAAACACAGACACAGCCACTCCATATTTTAAACTTTAATCTCAGAAGATATATAGGTGCATAAAATATATTTCAAAATAAGTCAATTATAGCAATATCTGCAATAAGAAAATTTGGAGAAGATTAATTATGAAGCAAAAATAATTGTTTAAATGTATTTGGAAATATTCATGTGTTGATTTTATATTCTTATATTTATTGATAGATAGAAATCAATAGAATATTGAGAAAAGCAGGTTATGAAATTGCTTGTACAACTATTCCATTCTGTTGATTGAAAAACAGTAATAGTAGCAACTATAAAACAAACAAAAAAATCTATTTCTGTAGACATACAATGGCTGAGAGGATTTTAAATTTCTTCTTTATGTTTTTCTGAGTTTTCTTCCATTTTTAATTGGAAAAATTGTGCTTTATATTAATGAGAAAAATAAGTAGATTTGATGTCATGTATCTGCCTGAGATCAGCTTGAAAATTTCACAGAAGTGGTGTAATTTCCTAAACTAAGTGGTTATCAGTTTCTGTGGAGAAAGCATTGGAGAGGAGGAAAAATAGCTGATTTGAGAAAAAGCGCCAAGTGCTTTTATCTGAATACTATTCCAGTGTTCTGATTTCTGCCATGCACAGCTGCCATGTGTCCTAACTCTGCTACATACTGTTGCCAAAAGCATGCCCCATTATTGAAGTAGTGACTACAATATTTGAGGAGGACGGGTGCTTCTGACTCTGGTGCTGAATTGTCGTTACACTTCAAGACTTTGGGTGTAAATTTCAAGAGCATCAGAATGACTGCAGGCAGATGCCCAATTCTGCACCCAGATACTCTGATTAAATATGTTAGAGATGGAACTTAAAAATATATGTTTTTAACAAGTGATGCTTAAAATATTGTCTGTCATCCGCTGCTGGAGCCCAAATCCCTAAGGGCATAGATGCTTCTTAAGTATCAGAAATTCTGAACTAAGAGTGGGTGTGGGGAAACACATCTTGATCTATCGATTGGAGAAAATTAGAAGTCTTTTTTCTATTTTGGATTTCTAGCTACTGGGAAAAAAAAAACCCAGAAGAAAAATGTGTGCACTAAATATGCAAAGCTATTCAAGTGTACTCATGAGAAGAAAAACTTTTTCCTCTTTTTATTTTTTTCAGTAGAAAAGAAGAAAACCAGCTGGAGAGAAACAGCATGAATAAGGCATTATCATCATTCAGTTCTAAAAAAGCATGCCTGTCTTTTATTATTTATATTGATAAAAATGTAATTTTTACAGAACGTTGTCTTTTTACGTCACAATTGTATTTGTGATTTTATGATAGTTCTGTTGAGATTTCAAAAGTAATAAAAATAATTTCTCTGATAGTGTTTGAGCAATGTGCACACCTGTACCTTCTCTATTCTTCTTCTGTTTCTAACCAGCACTAAAATGTTTTGAACTGACCAAGTAACACCTCCTCAGATAAATAGCCAGTCTAAATATGCATTTTATAAATGTATTCAGGAAGCCATTATAGGAGAGTGCCTGAAGGCTTATATCAGGTGTTGCAAAAATTCGATACATAATGTGACCAGACAGATAACAGAGGTGATAACAGGAGCCCAGTGGAGACTGTAGCAGACTGCCCCTTCCAAAGACAAGACCTACTAGTCACATTCTGCCCACAGTTGCTATGCCTATTGTGTCTGGCTCTTCATTATTTTAAGAACAGTCAGAAATCTCAATATCTTTGTGAATCCCCTAATTTTTATATTTTAGAAGCTAAATGTTAAATATTAAATACACCACAGTGTAGGCCAAGCAAACACATCAAATATGTTCCTGGGTTAACCATCTCTGGTTTAGATAAGAGAACATAAAAACATGTTCTCTTTACTCTTCAATTTATTCCCTCCAGAGTTTATGAAACAAGCTTTAATTTGGCAGCATTCTAGAAAGATCAACATTTCCCTGAGCAAGTTATGAAGAGATTTACTGTTTAGAGGACCTTGACATGCTTTACTTGGAGCAATGGGGAAAAGGAAGATAAATGAATGAGAACCAAAGGCACACATATGTGATCTGTATTTGGAATATGTTGCTTGACCTCACAGATCCTTTCTTTTCTCCATGCCACTACTTACCTCTACCCCCAACTCGTTGCAACTGTGCCCAGCTGTCTGCAATATGCTTTTTCCATATGATTTGATGAACATAGCTTGATAGTGTTAGAAAAACTGCACCCTAAGATGCTATATCATATCATTTGAATTGATGAATAAAATGAGAATTCATTATCTTCAAGACATTGAAATGCAGCCTGAGTTACTCAGCTTTGCCTAAGTTTAAGGGGAAGTTTTCAGCTCAACCTTTCTTTCATATGTTAGATTTCTTTAGAGAATGATAAGCAAGACTCATGGCACTTGGGTGTAAATCAGTCAAAAGGAAATAAACTGCAATGCTACAGAATCCTGTAGATTTGTCAAAAGTAAGAACAAATGTATTGGGGAGCTATACACGGCACTTAGTCCCTCTTTTATTACATTCTAGTCTTAAACCATTTCTAAACTTGTAGGCAGATGGCAATGGATAATTAAAATGCTAGCAAAATCATGGAAGGTGAAAGTAACTTATATGTCTCTGTAATGACAGACATGAAAAAAATATGCACACAGTTTGCAATGAAATGATGCAAAGATGGGGGCTAAAATCAAATATGTAGCTGGGTAAGGTAACATCCATCAAGATGTTCTCTTTTCCTTTGTATTTCGCTTGAGAAAGGCATTGATTTATACCTGAGGACTAGAAGGAGCAAGGCAAAGTTTTTAAAAGTAAAATGGATACATGTATTTCTGAATATTATGCAAGCAGCTTGGAAGCATAACTTTTGATTGCTTGTTGTTTTTATTACTGGAGATAAAAGGTGACATCCATCAAAATTGAAGGCAAATAATTACAATAACTTTTAGTGCAAATTCATTAATGCCAACTTGGGAAATTACGCTATTAACTCCCATAAACTAGATTAAATATTTAAAGGAGAGAAATGAGATAGAAGCTTTGCTTTTTATTTCAGATTTCTTTCCTTGCTATATTTTTTGTTTAAAATTATTATCAAGGTAACATACTTTAATGATAAAATATTGAAAACCAGATAGGTCAAAAGAAAAGTAAAATTATTTGTGATCTTATCATCTAGAATATTTATGGTCAACTTATCTGAATTGTAATTAAATTCCAAATGGGATTGCAATCTTATATACTGCTTTTTAACTCACTTTTTTCTATGTTCTTTAAATAATTTTTATACAACCATTTTAAATTTGCCCATGTTACTCCATTTTGTCGATGCTCCACAGTTAAGGAAAAGTCTGCTGTTGTATTTTAGGTGGTTTCAATTTTGATGCAATCAAACTATTTCAAAATTTAACTCTAGTGTTTTAACTTTGTAGCAAAATACCAGAAATGACATGAAAATATTTATTTAGGATAATATAGGAAGTAAAATTGGGGTCTCCTGGTTAAAGGATTTGTATGCTATTATGGTTTTTGGTAAATAATGCTAAATTGCTCCCTAGAAAGTCTGTGCTAGTTTAAATTTTCATCTCCTGTGTGAAAAATACCTATGCCTTCATATTCTCATAAACTTCAACTACTTCTTAATTTTCAATATTTCAAACATGAAATATATGTCTGTTAATTTAATATGAATTTCTTTGATTAATAGTAAGGCTAAACATTTTTTGCCATTTATTTTCTGTTTATTAATTATCTTTACCTGTTCATTTCTTTTGCCCAATTTCTAATACAATTTTACATTCTTTTTTAAAACTGTGGTTAAAAAACACAACATGAAATCTACCCTGTTAACAAACTTTTGAGTGAACAGTACTGTGTTGTTCACACTTTGCTGAACAGCAGATCTTGAAACCTTTTCACCTTGCAAAACTAAAACTTTATAACCATTTGCAATAACTTCTCATTTCCTTCTCTTCCAAGCTCCTGGCAACCACTCTTCTACTCTCTGCTTCTGTAAGTTTGATTTCGTTAGATACCTCACACTGGTTAAATCGTAGGATTTGTTTTTGTGACTGGCTTATTTACTTAGCATAATATACTCAAGATCCACTTATGTTGCAGTATATGACGAGATTTTCTTTTTTTAAAGACTGTATAATATTCTATTACATGTATATAACCACATTTTAAAAATTCATTCATTTATTGATGGGCATTTAGATTGACTCTACCTATTGGTATTGTGAATAATGCTGATATAAACATGTAAATGAAAATATCTTTTTCACACCTTATTTTTAATTATTTTGGATATATACCTAGAAGTGGGATTGCTAGATCATATGGTAGTTTTATTTTTATGTTTTTGAGGAAACTCCACGCTGTTTTTCATAGTTTATGCAACTCTTACATTTCCACCTACAGTGCACAAATATTTCCATTTCTTCACATTCTTGCCCACAATTATTTTCTGTTTTAAAAAATATAGTATCTATTCTAACAAGTGTGAGGTGATATCTCATTGTGGTTTTATTTACATTTCCCTTATGATTAGTGATATTGAGCATCTTTTTACACAACTGTTGGCCATTTGTATGTCTTCTTTGAAATGTCTATTTGAGTCATTTGCTTATTTTTTAATTGAATTATTTGTATTTTTGTTGCTGAGTTCTAGGAGTTCTAGGAGTTGCTTTTGAATTTTAGATAGCCCTTTACAAGATATATGGATTGCAAATATTTTCTCCTATTAAATTTTTTGCTTCTTCACTCTATTGATTGTTTCCTTTGCTGTGCAGAACCTTTTATTTTGATGTAATCTGATTTGTTAATTTTTGCTTTTGTTGCCCATGTGTTTGGTGTCATATTCAGAAAATCATTGTCAAGATCAATATTGAGAAGATTTCCCTCCATGTTTTTGTTCTAGGAGTTTTATAGTTTCAAGCCTAACATTTTTCTTTAATCCATTTGAGTTATGTTTTGTGTATGGTATAAGATAAGGGTCAAATTTCATTCTTTTGTATGTGGATATTCAACTGTTCCTAAGCCAATCATTAAATAAACTGTTTTTCCTCATTAGTATAGTTTTTGTACTCTTGCCAATTATCATATGACCATATACACATGGGTTATTTCTGAGCTCTCTATTCTGTCCATTGATTTATGGTCTCTATTTTTGAGTAATGTCTATTCAAATCTTTGGACAATTTTTAATGGAATTATTTGGGGGTCTTTGGTAGTGATTGTTCGAGTTCCTTATATATTCTGGCTATTAATTCTTGCCAGACAGATTGCTTGGAAATATTTTCTCCCATGCTATGCATTGTCTCTTCACTGTGTTATTTATCTTCTTTGCTGTGAAGAAACATTTTAGCTTGATGTTGCCTGTGCTTCTGAAGTCTTACACATACAAAAAAAAAAAACCAACAACAAAACTTGCCCAGAACAATGCTCTGAAGTATTTCCCCAATGTTTTCTTAAAGTAGTTTCATAATTTTAGGTTTTTAATGAAATTTAAAAAAAGTTTTTAGCCCACTTCCATTTAATTTTTGTATATGATGAGAGACAGGGGTCTAGTTTTATTCTTCTGCATGTAGATGTCCAATTTCCGCAGGACCATTTATCACAGAGACTGTTCTTTTACCATTGTATGTTCACGTTCATGGCTCCTTTGTCAAAAATGGGTTGACTGTAAAAGTGTGAGTTTATATTTGGTTTTTCTATTCTGTTTTGTTCGTTTGTGTGTGTTTTAATGCTGTTACATGCTGAGTTGCTTACTATGGCTTGGAGTATATTTTGAAGTCAGTGTGATGCCTCTAGCTTTGTTTTGTTCAGAATTGCTTTGGATAATCGGGGGTCATTTGTCATCTTACATACATTTTGCAACTGTTTTTTCTATTTATGTGAAGAATGTCATTTGTATTTTACTAGGAATTGCATTGAATCTGTTGCTTTGAATAGTATTGACATTTTAACAATCTTAATTTTTCCAATCAATGAGCGTGGCATATCTTTCCACTTGTTTGAGTCCTCTTCAATTTCTTTCATCAGTGTTTTATGGTTTTTTTGTGTATACATCTTTTACTTCTTTGGTTAAATCGATTCTTAGGTATCTTATGTTATTTATAACTGGATTCAATGGAATTGTTTTCTTGATTTCTTTTTCAGATTGTTCAGTATTGGGGTATATGAATGCTACTAGTATTTCTATGTTGATTTTTGTATTCTAGAAATTTACTGAATCTATTTATCAGTTCCAACAGTTTTTTTTTTTTTGGTGGAGTCTTCAGAATTTCTAAATATAAGATGTGTCACTTGGTGAGACCTTGTTTCTACAATATGTCAGAAAATTAGCCGGGTATAGTAGTGTGCACCTGTAGTTCCAGCTACAGAAAGGCCAAGGGGAAAGGATTGCCTGAGCCCAGCAGAGCTACACTGGGGTGACCGTGAGCATGCCACTGCACCAGCCTGGGTGACAGAGTGAGACTTTGACTCAAAAAAAAAAAAAAAAAGATGTGTCATTTGCAAGCATAGCTAGTCTGAATTCTTCTTTTCCAATCTGGATGTCCTTTATTTATTTATTTATTTATTTATTTATTTTGTTTTGCTTAATTGTTCTGGCCAGGACATCCAGCATTATGTTAAATAAAAGTGGTGAAAATGGGCATCCTTGTCTTGTTCCAAATCTTAGAGAAAGACTTTCAATTATTTCCTGTTAAGTATGATTGTCAGTTGTGGATTTGTGATATATAACCTTTATTATTCTGTGGTATGTTTAATCTGTGCCCATGTTTGCTGATAATTTTTGTTATAAAGGACGTTTAATTTTATTGAACACTTTTCAGCACCTATTGAAATGGTCATATAACTTTTGTTCTTGGTTCTGTTGATATGATGTATTATGTTTATTGATTTGTGTATATCGAACTATCCTTGCATCCCTGAGATAAATACCACTTCTTTCTTGTGAATGATATATGTAATGTGTTGTTGAGTTTTGTTTGCTAGTATTTTGTTGAGTATTTTGCACCCATGTTCATCAATGTCACAAAAAAATTTATAGATTTAAAAAGTTATCTTAAAGAGATAACTTGTCTAGATCACAAAAAGGAATAGAAATAAACAAAGAAAAATGAAAAATACTCTACACTTTAACTTCATCTCCCTCCATTTTTACTTTGGCTATCTTAATATACATATTTTTATATTGTTTTTCTATTAAGAGGTTGATGTAGCTATGATTATTTTTGATAGATTTGTCTTTTAGGCTTCATATTAGATTTATGAGTAAATTGCACATCAAATTACAGTATTAGAGTATTTTCTGTTTGTCTTTGTACTTATTTTTACCAGAGGGTTTTATATTTTCAAGTGTTTTACTTTTGCATTTCTGTGTGTATGTGTATGTCTGCATGTGTGTGTGTGTGTGTATTTTATATTGCAGTATTCCCTTTAGCAATTCCTGCAAGATAAGCTTGGTGGTAGTGAATTCTTCCAGGTTTTGTTTGACTGGGAAATACTATTTTTCCTTCATATTTGAAGGATAGCTTTGCTGAATATAGCGTTCCTTAATGGCAGTTTTTTTTGCCTTTCTTCCAGCAACTTTAAAAATGTTCTACTCCCTCTTGGTCTGTATGGTTTTCAGACTTCTCAGAAGTTTGTTGCCAGACAAATTGGAGCTGCTTTTTATTTTATTTTCTTCTTTTCTCTTGATGCTTTTAGAATCTACTCTTTGTCCTTGACCTTTGAGAATTTTATTGTTATATGCCTTTGTGTATTCTTACTTGGTTTGAATCTGTTTGGTGTTCTCTGACATTCCTGTGCCTGGATTATGTTTTTGAACAAGATTGTTGCTCTTTGCTTCTCAGATACATTTTCAAAATCAGTAATTCTTTGATTTGTTGTTTTTTTTAGGTGATTGTGTATATCTTGTAGATGATCTTAATTCCTTTGTGTTTTTTTTACTCCTCTTATGGTGTATTTTAAAATAGCATGTCTTTGAGTTTACTGATTCTTTCCTTGCTTGATTTATTCTACTGTTGAGGACTGTTAATATTTTTCAGTTCAGCAAATATATTTATCAGTTCTAATATTTCTGTTCATTTTTTACTCTCTTTGTAATTTTTCCTGGTAAGTTTCTAAATTTCTTTCCTATGTTATCTTGAAGTTCACCGAGTGTCCTTAAAACAGCCATTTAAAACTCTTGGTCAGAGAGCTCACATATCACTGTCTCATTAGGACCAGTCACTGGTTTCTTGCTTTGTCCATTTGGGGAGGTCATGGTTCCCTGTTAGCTGATGTTTCATGTGGATACATATCTATGTATTAATTAATTAATAATTTATTACAGTGTTTTATTTCTGGCTTCTCTTCATTATTATGGGATATGTTTGCTTAGAGATTCACTAAATTTTCCTGTTAGTTTTCTTTTTTTCTTCTTCTTCTAGATCACTGCCTCCTTTCTGGCATTAGAAGGCACATTAAATCCAGGCTTGCCTTGACTCTAGTAAATAATATGAGCACTGCCAGTCCCAAATGGGGAAAATCACAAAGGGGATGTCTTGGCAGTGTGGGAAGGCTGGCAAAGGGTTCATGCCCAGGAGAGTTGTGGAATGCACAGAGTATCCGCCACTCTAATTTGGCATCTCCTTTGGCAGATGCCAAAGTTTCCAACACTGAAGATAATAGTCACACTTCTCCCACTTTGTCTCTGGTTGTCCACAGTGATATTTCTCCATTTAGGCACTTGTGGTGCTTCTTGTGGGTTGAGGCAAGGACAGTTCTCCTGCCAGAAAATCCAAGATGGTGGGAAAGCTGGTTATCAGTTTCATTTTTTTTTTTTTTAGTGTAGAAAACATGAGTTAGGGAAAAAATTTCTGTGTACTTGGTGCTGGGCAGATGTGGAGGCAGGTGTTGTGAATTTTAGAAATCTAAAAATCCAATTCTCTTACCATCTGCTCAGAACTTTTTCACTTATTTGTGGCACTGGTATGCATTTTACATTTTCTCTTTCTTATAAAATAGGTCTATTGTATTATACAAAGGGTACCACAAAAAAAGTGTACACATTTTAAGAGATGTTATCTATGTATTACTTTTCGAAATCGAAATAAATTATGGTAGCAGTGTATAGTATGACATTCACTCAATCATGCTTCCACCATTTTCCTTGACTGTCCTGCCTATTAGATAGTGATGCTAGTATTCATTTGATTAATGCCATCTTTCAAGCTAATGTTATAATTAAAATGTGTATATATATATATGTATAGATAGATAGATAGATAGATAGATAGATTTGGCATATCCTGTATTTTTAGTAGTATATGGATTCAATAAGTTCTTTGTTCATGTGAAGTCTTAGTTCAAATTGTTAACACCAAGAAAATGAGAACTTGTAAAGTTTTATTATAGATATTTACATTTCATTAATGTTTTTTAAAAAAGAACAGTAAGGGTGACAACCTCACAATAGACACTTGTAGTCAATCAAAATATTTTTTCATGTTTTGCGTTGGCAGTCCCAAGGCAGTAGCAGCAATGACCCTTCAGTGTCTTAGTCTGTTCATGCTACTATAACAAAATACCTGAGATTGGGTAATTTGTAGAAACAAAAGTATTTCTCACAGTTCTGGAGAAAACTTCAAAGCATTGCACAGGTTCTGTGGAGCTGCTATGAGAAGATAGCTTAGGCCATCCCTCTACCAAATGGAGTCACCAGTGCTTCCTTGGGATCCTTGCTTTGTAGCGTCCTTCCCACTCAGAGCATTTACAACAGAAGTTAGTAGGTCCATGGTTTGCCAACCAACCACAGTCTACCTGTACGAGTACTCTCTTCCAGGTTTTATCTTCTCTGAGTCATGAAGCATGATATTGTAGAGTTCTTCTGGTATTTCTTATATTAATATTAAAGCAAATTTCTTTTATCTTTATTTTTATTATAAAGATGTAGGGTACAATTCGGGGTTAGGTATATAAACATTGATCATGCAGGTACCCTTATTCATGAGGTATGCCCCTCCCTCCCCTAGCAGTTTCCCTCAACTGCCAATCCTACCCCCCTCCCCTGACAGTTTCCCACTACTGCCAATCACTTTCTTATAGCATTATAATTGTTCAAGGTCCATTTATGAGTGAGAACATATGGAACTCTGTTCTTTGTTTCTGTGATAAATCATTGAGTATGATTGACTCCAAATCCATCCAAGTTGCTGCAAAGTTCATATATTTGTCCTTTTTATGGCTGCATGATATTCCATTGTGTATATGTAACACATTTTTTTAAACCAGTCCAGCTTTGATGGGCAACATGGTTGGTTCCATGTTTTTTTAAAGCAAATTTCTTTTTTTTTATAATCAGTATTTTTTAATTATGATATTGTGGGGTATAGTCAAGGATTAGATACACAGATATGCTTCGTTCAGGTACCGTTGTTGACAAGAGGTGTCTTCCCGTCACCAGACAGATATTGACTACCATTAATCCCATCTCCCTTCCCCTCTCCCCGCTGTAGTTTCCCATCTCTGTCAGTCATTTTCTTATAGTATTATTTTGGATGTTCAAAGTTCACTATATGAATGAGAACATGTGATACTCAGATCTTTGTTTCTGTGAGAGATCACTCAGTATTATAGATTCTAGTTCCATCCAAGTTGCTGTGAAATTCATGATTTTGTTCTTTTTTATGGCTGTGTAGTATTCCATTGTGTATATGTACCACATTTTTTAAATCCAGTCCTCTTTTGATGGACAGCATGGTTGCTTCCAGGTTCTTGCTATTGTGAACAATGCTGCGATAAACATACGTGTGCAGGTATCTTTTT
>CAUYQG010050842.1:0-44261 GCA_963574415.1 Tarsius wallacei | reverse complement strand
GAAGTTCATACCAGTTTAATTTTTATATTGTTAGAAGCCCCCAAAAGAGACATTTTTTGTTGTTGTTACTTAGTTTTTATTTCTCTGCAATCCAACTAAACATGGAAGGGAATAAGGAAAATATGGAACCCAAAGAATTGTAGCGAGAGCACAAAGATTATAGGGATACTGCGAGCAAATGGGATGGAGGGGGTGCTCTCCTGAGCTACAGAAGGAATGATCTGGTAGTTTAAGGTAAAACAAGTCAAGTTTATTAGAGTTGTCCACAGTCAGCAATGGTGATCTTCTTGCTGGTCTTGCTGTTCTTGGACCCAAAGCCCTCCATGGCTTGCACAACATTCATGCCCTCTTTCACCTTGCCAAAAACTACATGCTTGTCATCCAACCATTCAGTCTTAGTAGTGCAGATGAAAAACTGGGAACCGTTTGTGTTGGGTCCAGCATTTGCCATGGACAAGGTGCCGGGACCTGTATGCTTCAAGATGAAATTCTCATCATCAAATGTCTCCCCATAGATGGACTTGCCGCCAGTGCCATTATGGCGTGTAAAGTCACCACCCTGGCACATAAACCCTGGAATAATTCTGTGAAAGCAGGAACCCTTATAACTGAATCCCTTCTCTCCAGTGCTCAGAGCACAAAAGTTCTCTGCTGTCTTTGGAACTTTGTCTGCAAACAGCTCAAAGGAGATGCAGCCCAAGGGCTTGCCGTTGACGGCGATGTCGAAGAACACAGAGGGGTTGACCATGGCTGATGGGAAAAGGCTCAAGGCGGCGGAGTCTGCAAAGCGGCCAGAAGAGACATTTAAACCTAAATCTCTAAGTATCTCCTTTGCTTGGACAAAGCCTTTAACATATTAATGATTAAAACTTGAGTATTCTATATAATAGTCCATTAAAGTAAACTTCTTTGAGAGCAGAAACCAAGACTCATTTAAATATAATGTCCTGTGGAAGGAATGTAGATGAAAAAAAAAAACTTTTTTTATAAAAACAGTTCCTCCATGTCTATCATGAGTTTCCACTTAATTAAGAGGACCTGAGATACTTTAAAATAAAAGCATTCCATAAGTGATTGTTTAAAAATGTTGAATGTGCTTTTCTTCACTCAAGGTAATTGAGTAAAATATTTAAGATATTTAAGTTGGCAATAATTCAAGTAAAACAGTGACTTTCAGTGAACTGGTAAAATTGTTCTGGCTACCAGAGAAATATGCTTCCATTTATTATCAAGACAAATTCTAAATGATCAATTTAAAGCAAAAAAATTTTTAAAGAAAATATTGTTTTCCTTCAAAGCAACATAATGGGTTGAGTATATATTTTCAGGGGATATTAAGATAAATTTTGATAGTTGAAACATATTATTATATTTAATATTAGGATGGCTCTATGTATATATCACCTATCAGGTAGACTCTCCTTGTCTGAATAGCCATCAAGTAATAATTCCAACAGATTTCCTTAGGGTTAGTAGCAGTATATGAGAGAAATAAGTTCTCCTTTTGAAAAAGTTTGACATTTTATAAAATCTGCAGAGAAAAGGGGAGTTAAAAACTGTCTGGCAGAGTTCACAGGCCTCAATTAAGAAAATCTGTAATTATTATTACAGAACAAAGCTGAGTCAATTAGACTTCTGGAGCTTATGCTACACAATCCTTGGCAAACCTCTCGACTTCGTGTTAAAGTCCTGAGCAGAAATTTTGTATAGCACGCTTACCGTTTGTTTTAGTTTACAAAGACAAATGAAAAACAGCCTTCTTCCAGAGAGAGGGAGAGAGAGAGAGAGAGAGAGAGAGAGAGAGAGAGAAATAGCATTGTAACATGCCAAAGTGGACTGTGACTAGAAAGAAAGTGGAAAATAAACAAAAAACACCCCAAACCTCATACTTCTTAATATTTTCCACCATCTTTATAAGTGCATTGATGAAAGAGAAACTCACATGTCAAAAACACCCTAATTATAAAAATATTGCTTCATTATCTGTGCTGGAAACCAAGTCTCTTAAGACAAAAATTACTTCCTTGTATTTATACAATTCTTATTACATACTCCCTCATAGTGTAAGCACACACATTTTAAAAAAGAATAAAAGTTATAAGGAAAAAGCCATGATTTCTATATTTGAATGGGCAGTATTATTCTTAGTGCTGGCTAAGGTATAAATTTAAAATATTGTGTTTGTTTTTATATGATCACCATGAAATCCAGTTTAACTTTTCTACCCTTCTCAATGGTATATTTTAGTGAGCTGTGGTCAACAACTTATTTCATGTTTTAATATTTTACCTAGTAGAAAAAATATTGTTAATTGTAATATCACTTGTAGCTAGTTAGAATAGCTGTCATCATTCAAAGAATAGCTCCATATTAAAGCAGTGGCTTTTACTTTAGCATCACCTGGGGGGCCTATTAAACCATAGATTGCTGGACCCCATCCCCAGAGTTTGTGATTTATTTAATAAATCTGGGTTGGAGCAAGATAATTTACATTTTTAACAAATTCCCTGGTGATATCCTTATTCTTATTGCTGGTCCTGAGATCACAATTTTAGAACTATTGCTGTAAAGAATAAGTATCCTCATACTTATGTCTGAAAAATCACCTTGGGGGGTGTTTCGGAGTGTGCAGGTCCTTGGGTCTACTGTGTAGACATTCTGATTCTGTGGGATTCAAAATGATGGGCCAACAAGTATGCATATCTACTCAGTTACTTATCCCTTATATTTTAGCATGTGGGGTAGAAAGAGACAATAAAAAACATAGGAAAACAATACATAAGGAGCTGATAAAATGGCATATAACTGAATAAATTACACAGTTTAGTAAGATAAAGAATACCTGTCAATGGGCTACAGGGTGGAGGTGAGTACTCTTTTAGATGTATTAGCCTTTCTGAAGATGTGATATCTCTGCATAAACTAAAATTATTGTGGGGCGCCAGCCCCTGCAGAGAGATTAGGGGGTCCCTGGGAGGTGTGGTGGTGTTGGTGATTATTCTGGAGAGATAAAGAGAAAGAAAAGACTGGACTCCTGTTTAGCGCAGAAGCCAATTCTGTAGGAGGGATAGATATTAAAAGAAAGAAAGACGAAGGGATAGATATAAAGAGAAAGAAAGAGAAAGAAAAAAAATGGACAACTGTTCAATGGATTGAGCAGAAGCTGTTTAATGGAGGTTTCCGTGCTCCTTTTATCCTAAATTTTCACGGGTTAAATCACAAGATTTTCACATGAACACAAAGACAGATGGATGAGGGGCACCTCCCCACCCACCAGGTGTTTCCTCAGACATGAGGAAGAACAAACCCAAGATTGTCTTACTGTTCCCCATGCTTGGTTAATGTTCCTCAAAAGTAACATAACAATTCTAACATCATAATATTCTAATGATCAATAACTTCTAAGGCTTATGCATATATAACATCTAATGACTAACTTAAATCCTAATACCTTTCTTATTCTATGCTAATTAGCACAAATCCTAGCTACTATGCTAAGGATCTAACTACATGGTTGCTATGACAACTCTTAGCAAATATAGCTTAAACCGATTCCTAAAAAAAGTGGCCCAGTCCAAGGATCACGCTGGGCTCTCTTCTCGCATTCTATTCCATAAAAGCAATATCCTAAATAATCACTAACCTAACATAACTGAGCTTAAACAATTCTTAATATTAAAACTACCTATCCTACAATTCTTCTAAGTACATTGTATAAGCTTAACTTAATTCTACTAAACCAAAAACCTTACACTACAGCTAAAACTGGTTTTAAAAGAATGTGGCTCAGTTCAGAATATAGGCTGGGTTCTTAAGAATGTGGCCCAGTCCAAAATACATGGTGGGCCACTTCTCAAAACAACTGATTACAATCTCTTAACAAAATGACTATTCTAAAATCCGATTTCTCTCTCTCTATATATACTAAACTTTAACATTTAATTCTAATAAAAAAAGGCTTGCAAATTATATTAAGGCTCTCAAATGTGACCCGAGTTTAAACTGTGCTTGTATAAAGGCCAAAACCACAGTCTGTGAAAAACAGAAACAATGAGTTTTCAAAGTGAACCATGCCTGCCATAGTTTCAGAGCCTCATGCTTGAATCATCAGAGTTCTTTCTGGCTAAATGTGCCAAATGGTGAAAGGAGTAGGGAATGGGGTCAACAGCTCCCAAACACATCCTAGTGGTCTCGGGGCCCACGGCCCTCCCTGATCCCTAACGCTCCGTGGGCCTCCATGGCCGGCTCCCAACACCTCATTACTTCTCTGACCTTATTTCCTACAACTCTTCCCTGTTTCTACTACCCCAGAGAGCCCTTCCTTTCCTTGAACACATTGGACACACTTTCACCTTGCTTTTGCTCTAAGTGATGCCTCTGTCCAGAATTCTCTTTCCCAAACACCTGCTTGGACAACTCTTCCAACCCTTCAAGCTTTTACTCAGATCTCATCTTCTCAATGAGGTCTCTCTTGTCCAACCTTTGTTATATTGCGACTTGACAACAGCCCACACTACTGTCATTCAAGACTGACCTTTACTTTCATTTCTATTTTTTCTTTTGTTCTACAGAATTTGTAATTTTTTTAAGCATTATACATAATTATTTACAGTATCTATTATTTATTGGATGTCTCCTGTGCTAGGATATGAGATCCATGTGAGTAAAATTTTTGTTGACCATTTTTCTGGCTAACGTATTGAAAGTGCATTGAATTGAATTGAATTAACTTATTCGCATATGATGAACTTTCAGGGTTACAATCCATGCACACATTTTTTATGCGATTTGGAATGCCTCTACACATCCCCCATGTTCAGTATAGATTCAGGGCTCATTATTTAAGATGCAGTTGGTAATGAGTTCTAATTAAAAGATCAACAATTTATATATGGCACTAAATTTTCAATTTTAAGTTAAATCTTAATAGATTAAAAAACTCTGTGTTGTGAAAAATACAATGATATAAAAACACAGATTCCAAAAATGTACTAGTCTAGTGAAAAATAATAAAATAATTTTTGTATTTATCTTACCAGTAAATTTTCTCCCACTGTAGTCCTCCATTGTAAAACCAAATGAAATAATCTCTTTCTTCAGGCATTCAGACAAAACATTTTTCTTTCACCTTTTCTAAAGCTTTTTGGAATCACAATAAGTGAAATGTCTTGTTACCTGGTTAACTCCTCTCTGGATGGAAATGGGACCACAAATTCATTTAATTCTAGCTTCTTGAGGATTTCCCTGAAGGCCAAGTCAGCCTGCTGAGTTAAACTAATAGGCTTTCAGCATCACAGTGTAGATACACATTTTTAAAACTGCCATTAGAGTATCAAAATAGTTTAAAGTAGGTGAAATATTACCACTATATTAATATGTGATGTTGTAGAGTGCTGGAATATTTTTTAAATGTTTGAATGATATTTTTATTTTTTTTTGAGTTGGAGTCTCACTCTGTCACCCAGACCTGAGTGCAGCGGCCACTCCCGGCCACCGCAGCCTCGACCTGCTGGGCTCCGGCGATCCTTCCACCTCAGCCTTCCAGGTAGCTGGAACTACAGGCACGCGCTACCACACCCGGCTAATTTTTTGATTTATTGTAGAGATGAGGTCTCACCAAGTTGCCCAGGCGGGTCTTGAACCTGCGGGCTCAGGCAATCCGCTCACCTCAGCCTCCCAAGGTGCGGGATTACAGGCTGAGCCACCGAGCCCGGCTTTTGAATGATATTTTAAACAAAGTAATAAAGTATACAATCTGTCCCTGGTTGGTATAACTAAAACTATATCTATGGAAACAGAACTCAGTGACCATGAATGTTAATCCATCTACATTTTCACAAAGAGGAACAAAATGAAATTCTCAATTACAACTACATGCTTTGCAAAGGCTATCTCCCATCTAAAGCTATAGGTGGGTGAGTTGCTATTTCAAAAGATGCAAGGAAAATGTGTTTTTCCCCTAATATTTGGATATCAATATGCTGTTATTTTCCATTTTTTAGAATGCTAAGAGCTGACTTTACCCGTAGTGAGTTAAGAGCCAACAAATAATAAGATTCTGGCAGTGGCTGAACACTTATGTAATAAGCCAGTGCTCATGTATGTGGTATAAGGTTTGGTTTAAAAAACAAGATTTGCCCTAGTACCCAAATAACTGCTCATGACTGCCTATTAATCTAAAAAATTGATTTTATTTTTCATGCTGCTACAAATTCTTTCAATCAAAACATCCATTTCTTCCTGAAGCTTCTATTAAAATAAACTTTACTGTATAGAAGTGGTGGCACATGCCTGTAAATCCCAGCACTTTGGGAAGCAAAGGCAGGAGGACTACTTGAAGCCAGGAGTTCGAGACCAGCCTGGGCAACATAGTAAGAACTTGTTTCTACAAAAATTAAAAAAAAAAATTAACTGGCCATGGTGGCCTGTGCCAGAAATCCCAGCTACTTGGGAAGCTGAGGCAGGAAGATCACTTGAGTCTAGGACTTCGATGCTGCACTGAGCTATGATGTCATGACTGCATTCCAACCTGGATGACGGAGTGAGGCTTTGACTCTAAATAAATAACTAAATAAGCAAATGTATATTACTGTCAGTCTCAGCATTTTCTGACACTACAAGCTGAGGATAGATATCCTATGAAGAGGAGAGTTTTGCTTTCAGAAAAGAGTAGGGGGGGAAGAGAAGTCCTTATATTAAATTATGTAGAATAATGGTGAACTCTACCTCTTCCTGTACCTATGTCAATACCTATCTGCTTCTATATCTTTATCCATATCTATATTTAAATGGGAGCTAATTAAAAAATATAAATGTGTTTGTGGGACACACATTCTTCCCCATTTAAGATGGAAATAGTTATACTGAGCCTTATGGAGGGAGGATATATATTTTTACAAATTCGATATCATATTATACAATATAATGACCTAATGTGTTGAATAGAAGAATGCCAATGAGAGACTTGGTATTGTTTTTTGGTGACTCACATGTTAGCATCTTTGGGGCACGATTGAGAAGTAATGTGGAATCAGATTTAGAATAAGTTAAGCAGGTGGGGTTACTTGATAGTGATGCATAACATTGAACTAGGGTGGTGGAAAGTACCATGAATACTCCTAGAATTGTGAGGAGAGTGCTCTAGAAACTGGGAGATAGACAGTGAGTAGAGGGAGGAAGGAGAGACTCCAAAAACCGCTCTCCTCATTCCATCATTTTTCCAGAATCCAAGTCTATGATTTCACTTTTGTTTTTATATGTATTTAATAAGATATTTCTTTTGTTTAAATATGTAATCTTGATCTTAAGCCTTTTCCCTCATAAAATCACTTGATATATGGTTTATAATGTATATACATTAGTGACACATTTCCTAAGAAGCAAAATATATCTTACTCATGCTTTAAAAGGTAATTGCAAAATTTACAACTTACCTTTCTTTCAACAACCATATTTAGAAAGTAATGTTACTCTGTTAATTTTTGCCTCAGACAGCTAGAAAGTAGAACATCTAACCTCACAAGAGTTCAATGTCATACCCTGGGGAAAGTTAAAAAGTAGGTAACAAAGTTTATTAGTGGTCAGTTTGATGTTGCATGTGTGAATGATTGTTTTTAGTGTAATGAAGTCCTGTTATTTTGGCTAATTTGAAATGATGGTCATTTCTATTGATAGGTAGTTTCAAACTATTTGTGAATCAGCAATCATCTTGCTAAAGAAGAAAAGCTGTTTGAGGTTTGATAAAATCATCCATAATTGGGATTTTAACAACCACAATACTCTAGCAGCTAGGAAAAAAATGTGTGATGGGTTGTAGCTGATGCTCTCTGGTGTCATAGCATTTTGTAGAAATGATTATAATGTGGAAAAAAATGTGACCCATAAGATGCCTCTATTTTCAAATTGGCCACCATACCAATATACTTATATATATAGAGAGAGAGGCGGGGGGGGGGGGGGATGGAAGATACAGGTACACAGAAGTAGAGATTCGGGTATAGTTGGGTATAAGTATAGGTAAGGTACAGGTCATTATTATCCTGCACTCTTCTACATGTACTTGAATATAACTAAGACTGCTTTCTCAGGGTCTGGGTATAGTGTAATAATAATTAAAAATAGTTGTCAGTCAATTTTACCTCCCACATCCCACACAACTGTGGTTGTAAGATCTTACAATTTGATGTCCAAATTCTTCAAAATCTGCAGTTCATTTTGGCCAAAGCTATCTTAATTATCATATTTTTAATTGGAGTTCCTTTAAATTTATTTTTAATTGACAAGTAAATGTGTACGTATTTATAGTATCCAACATAATTCTACTCTTTACCAGGCATTGTGCCAGATGCTGAGGATACAGAAATAAAAGGCTCAGTTCCCACCTTTATTTAATGTCTGGTAGGGGAATTGCACTAGTAAACATAAATTAAAGCACAATGTGTTACAAGCGAGGTACCATGTTAGGAAAATAAGAATTGTGAACCCAAGTCTGGCTCAGGTCTACCAAATAGTAGAGGTTAACATTTTTTCTTTGTGGCATAAGCTTACTGTGTTAACTGGGATCCTCATTACTTGAGATTTAAGATTCACTTCTTTCCCTAGCCAAGACCAATAGCACAGGTTATTCTTTTCCTGAATTTGTTCAATGATTCATCTGCTGGATCTGAAGTTGAACTCTGAATTCCGGTCTCACTACTCTTGATAGTACTCTCTCCCCATGATCTGGATGGTACTCCCCAAACCCAACCATGGACTGGGAAGTATTTTCTGTTTGTTTCCCTCTGGATTTATAGAATTAGCATAGAAAGCACTCACATATCATTAGCCACAGGGATCTCTAACACAATGTAATCTCCAGAACAATTCTGAATGGCCCCACTCCCTGGAAGCTCTTGTTGTCACTTTCTCTTCCCAGACTGGATGGTGACTCCAAGTTTAGTCCACTTGAGTTAGTTATGCCCTCTGGTCATGATGAGGCAGTTTATAAAACAGGGATTGCAATATCATTCTCTCAGGGATGTTTGCAAAGATTATCCTGTGCCTACCATATAATATGCACAGTATTACCTGCAGCTCCTTCCTCAATCGCAATACAGTTCCTCAACTATTTCTCTACTCCATTAGAGTCAAGAGTAAAGTGTAAGTTCAGGGAAAAACTGAAACATATATTAATTAATGTGGCTGTTATGGAACTGTTTTTGCAAAAGGTAAAGTAAGAGATAATGCTCAAAATTACTTTTAATAACTGTGTTTTTAAATTTATTTATAAGGTGACGTATTTTAGCACTGATAATTTAGACTCAGCTCATATTGGCAGCAGTGAGTTATAACTATCCTGTAGCTGGAAATTTCATCATGTTAAAGCATAGCTTATGCTTTTGAGGCCTTATTTTTTGCAAGTTTTATAGTAAAACAGTTTATTTTCCATAACCCTTATCCATATTGTAATACAGAGTCAAGTCAATGAAACATTCAGATCAACATTTTTCAAATAAATGTGGTTGGCAATGAGAGTAAATAGAGAATTCAGCTTTGTTCAACTTAGAACATGTCTTAATTATCATATTTTTAATTGGAGTTCCTTTAAACTTACTTTTAATTGACAAGTAAATGTGTACGTATTTATAGTATCCAACATAAATCTAACAGTTGTGAGGTGATGTCTCATTGTGGTTTTAATTTGTATTTCTCTGACAGAGATGCTGATCTTTTTTTTAATACCTGGTGGTCATCTGTATGTCTTCTTTTGAGAAATGTCTATTCTGGTCCTTTTCCCATTTTTAAATTTTTTTTTTTTTTGAGTCAGAGTCTCTGTCATCCAGGCTGGAGTAAAGGGGCATGCTCACGACCACCGCAGCCTCTACCTGCTGGGCTCAGGCAACCCTTCCACCTCAGTCTTCCACGTAGCTGGACCCACAGGCACAGCCACCATGCCCAGCTAATTTTTTTATTTGTTGTAGAGATGAGGTCTCGCCAAGTTGCCCAGGCTGGTCTCAAACCCATGGGCTCGGGCTCACCTCCACCTCCGAAAGTGCTGGGATTACAGGCATGAGCCACCACACCCAGCTGTTTTTATTTTCTTATTATTGAGTTTTTTGTGTATTTATTTCTTCAACTTCTTTCCCTGGTCTAGGCTTTGTGTATCTTCTTTCCTAGCAATCTTTCCCTGGTTTAGGTTCATATTTTCCAAAAATTCAAGACATCTGTTTGTATTTCAATCTATTTGAATTTTTATTTTCTGGGTTGCCTGGGAGGTAAAAGGCTTTCTAATACTCTGCTTCTCTTGGATCAACATTTAAAAAAAATGTCCTCTGTCTCATAACAAAGTACCTTGGATTGCTTTTTAAAATAATGGTTGCTGGGCTCTGAAGGCATTTCTCTTCCTATTTGTCCATTAACAACAAACTTTGAACAGTGAAGCCCAGGATATTCAAGAACCAATATAGTGAAGCGGTTATGAGCACAGAGGTTGTTTTATAATGCATGATTTCAGACTCCAATTTTACCACTTACTGGCTATGTGATCTTGAGAAAATTACTTCAACTCTTCTATTGGTTCTGCTTCTCTGGAAAGCCCTAAAACAGCTCCTCTTCCAAAATAAGCTCTTGTCACTTTACATCTGGAAGAGCTGAGTTCTTCATTTAAATTTCAACTCACATCATCTATATAATGCTCATGGACCACTCCAAGCAGGAACCAATCGATGGTTCCATTTGTCTGAAACTCTTAGATCTACCGTCCTGGGTCTTTGTCAGAATTGCTATTCCAAACACATTGTTCTCTTGCCCTCTTAAATACATTTATAATTTATACTTATTAAGCTCCTCATCTCATTTCTTTTTCAGGAAACATACCTATATTTAAATTGATTAGCATAAATATGAGATAATTATCAGCAAATCCCTACTGTCTCATCACTATCCTGGATAATTTGATTTTTAAGTTTTATAGGTTAGTGTCAGGTTTCTTCCAAGGATACTCAGAATTGGGAAAAATTGGTTATACAGTCCAAAATTTACACATCACAGGTGTTTATAAAGAAATAATGTACTTATTTTTTATTTTAAAAGTATCAAATACTTGGGAATTCACATGATTTAATAATCTGAGTAATGCAAGGCTTATACTGAAAGATAGACCCCTTATGCCATATTCTTTTATAAGTATAAAGCCCTATCCATAAACTTATTTTTATCTATCCCATTATATTCTTAAACAATATACTTTTACTGATATTTCCAGATTTATCAATTTTAGGTTTTGTGTCTTTCCAACTAGGAAGACAAGGATGTAGCACTTTCCTTTTCTCTATTTTTTTTAGAGAAGTAACTAGATTGGAGATCACACACACACACACACACACACACACACACACACACACACACCTTAGTAAATATGTGTTGCATGAATAAACCCTCAATTATGCAGCAAGAGATAAACTGGTTTAAAGATTAATTGGGTTAAGGAGGCACTTTGATGTGGCCACACAGTGAAATCACCTAGAGATATTTTAAAATACCCATGGCTCACTTTCATCCCCAAACATTCTGAGTCAAACCATCTGGAGTGTGACTTGAAAACTGTAATTTATAAAAGCTTTTCAGGTGATTCTAATGTGCAGCAAAGTTTGGGATCCACAGTTGTCAACAATTTCTTACTGCACAGTCTGAATTGTGCTTTCTCTAAGTTAGAGAAGAGGAGCTAAATAATCTGCAGATTAATGACTAATCTCTGCTGGAGAGATGGATTCCTCCTTTGTGGCTACTACGCATAACCTGGTGTGTATTTCCACTGTTTCACCTATACAGACAAGTTTTTGCTGCCCATATGCAGGGCTGTTTGCAGGGGCATGGGCCCATGTGACAGGACAGGATTGCTCTGGTAGGAAGCTCACTCAGGAGAAAGGCTGGCATGTGAGTGGCAGGCATGATGTTGGTCACTGGAAAAATTTAGCTGGCAAGCTGGGGCACTGCCAACTGGAGGAATTGTGCAAATGTGTCTTTGGGGTGAATCGGATGTGTCGGTAGGTCAAAGGATAGCACTCGGTGGTCCTGAGGAGGGAGGACCAATGTTGGACCCAGGAAAAGAGACGTTGGGAAGTTGAAAGATATTGGAACCAAACAATCTGAAAGAATATTGGTTTTTAAGTTGGATCAAGGCCACTAAGGACCCAAGCATTAACTCTTTAGTTGCAGTATTACAGGGAGGGCCAAGGGGGTCTCTTGAGAAGGCTGGAACATTCAGAGGTAGGGACATCAGTAGGTAGAACTCAAGGCAACAGCTGTTTACTAAACATTATAGCATATTTCAGCATTTTCATGAATTGCCCAGATGTCCTGATAAATACAGGATGGATGTCAGTCACACCTTAACACAAGGATATATTGTACTTTGACTAGTTGCTTTTGTGACTATATTAGCAAAAGCCTCATTGTAAGTACATCTTTGGGCGGAATTTACATCTGTAATTCAAAAAAGATGTATTTTTTTCCTCTTTTAATTTTTACTTAAAATTGTGGGTTTTACACTTCTCAAAAGAAGATATAAGAGCAGCCAACAGATATATGAAAAAATGTTCAGTCTCACTAGTCATCAAGGAGATACAAATTAAAACTACACTGAAATGCCACCTAACTCCAATCAGATTGGTCATCATCAATAACTCAAAAAATAACAGATGCTGGAGAGGATGTGGCAAAAAGGGAACACTTCTACACTGTTGGTGGGAGTGCAAACTAGTTTAGCCTCTGTGGAAATCAGTGTGGCGATTCCTAAAAGTTCTAAAAATCGACCTTCCATATGACCCTGCAAAATATGTATTTTTAAAGTCCAATTTACTGCTATGAAGAAGGAAACA
Organism: Tarsius wallacei; assembly: GCA_963574415.1. Taxonomy (NCBI): domain Eukaryota; kingdom Metazoa; phylum Chordata; class Mammalia; order Primates; family Tarsiidae; genus Tarsius; species Tarsius wallacei. The sequence goes on along the minus strand of CAUYQG010050842.1, from coordinate 31,404 downwards.
GGAATTTTTATGAATAATAATGGGGTACAGGGAGCAGGCTGTTTTCTAAAGAGTTGACAGGGATAGCTTCTCAAAAATAAAGGCATTAATGAGTCCTTTAAGCTGAAACCTGGAGCTCAGAGGCTGCAGCTATGGACTCAAGGGAACAGTGTTCCAGATAGAAGGAATGGAAAATTCTAAATTTCCCTGACAGCAAAGCACTTGATAAGTCCTAAAAGCTAATAGAGAGACTGAATATGAGTAATACATTTTTTGGATTAGGGTTCTGTGCAGCAATTGTGCCACAAATCAGAAGGCAGGAAGAACCTTTCAGAAGAGACTGGCGCAGTCTACATCAGAGATGTTCATGGAGACTCTTTTATATAGGACATTAATGTGCCCTGATGGGTACAGGTGTCACACATTTCCAGTTTTACATGATATCATTGATTTAATGTCTTTATTAGTGAATTGAAAACTTATGCCTACACATGAATATTTACAGCAGCTTTATTCACAATTGCCAAAACTAAGAAGCAACCAAGATACACTTCAGTAGATGAATGGATAAATAAATATGGTACATTCAGACAATGAATATTATTTAGTGCTAAAAAGAAATGATCTGTCAAGCCATAAAGGAAACTTAAATGCATATTACTAAGTGAAAAAAGCCAATCAGAGAAGGCCACATATTGTATGATTTCAACTACAGGACATTCTGGAAAAGTCAAAAGTATAGGGATAGTACAAGATCAGCAGTTGTCAGCGGTTGGGGCATAGAGAAGAGGATGAGTAGGCAGAGCACAGAGGAATTTTAATGCAATGAAAGAATTCTTTTTGATTATACAATAGTGGATACACGCCATTGTACATTCGTCAAAGCCCACAGAATGTATAACACCGAGAGTGAATCCTAATGTAAGCTATGGACTTTGGGTGAGAATGATGTGTCAATGTTGATCCATCCATTGTAACAAATATACCACTCTGGTGTGGGATGTTGATAGTGGAGGAGGTTGACTAGAGTGGGCAGAAGGGGTTTGAGAAACTCTTTATTCTCCCTTCAATTTTGCTGTTAAGTTAAAAGTTCTTGAGCAACAGTTAATTTTTTTTTTTAATCTTTTTCTTTTTTCTCATAATTTTGATGTAAGCCATGTGCCATGAGTGTGGTTCTGGATAAGTGGTTCCTGTTTTTATGGTTATACTTAAAAGTGAACTGGATAAATTACATTTAATGCTGGAGTTATCTAATGACATTCTTTAGACAGCCAATCTGTTTGTGACTTGTGAACATTTATCTAATCTTTCTAGATGCAAATAGATGCTGTCACTCATAATTGTCATTTATAGGTATCTCAGATCCATACAAGAAAGAAGGCAAGATATCTTTAAGGAAAAAACAATGTGCATGAGTATGAGCATAGAACATTCTCCCCTGGCCTATAGTTTGACAAAACTAATGGCTAGTTATAAATTCAGTAAAAACAAAAATAATCAAACTTTGTTGTCACTGTACATTGCAAATGGCTGCTTTACCATTGTTAGATGTCATCACTGTGGAAGAGATAGGCTGAGTTCTGACAAGTGAAATAGAATTTCTGAATGGGTAAACTGATGGTTAGAACTTTCACTTGGTAGATGACATGTCATTGGTAACTGGCCCACGTGACACCTACTTGAGAAGCATCTGTGCTTTTAACAAGTGTGCCAGAGAACCCTGCCAACATTGACTCATCAGACAAATCCTTTAATGAACTCAAAATGTGTTGGTAAATGTATAACAACCAGTTCTTGAGAGGTAATCCCCTGATTTGTAGCATTTTACAGTTTCTATGGTGTAAATATTCCCATCATGGTGACTTCCACCTACTAATGTGATGTCACTGAATGTGAATTTGGGAAGTGATGTGTGTGGTTGGGTTCCCAGAGCTAGTACAACTGACCCCAGCAACTGGGTGAAAGGATGCTTTTTATCAGCTCCAGAAATAGAAAGGAGAAAATTTATTATTTTGCTTGGTGGAAACCATCTTTTTTTGTTTTTAATTTCATGGACTGTAAATTCCTCTTTTTCATGACCTTAAAGAAATACTTTTTGGTACCTCTTGGAGTGGTTCTTCCCAGGAAATTCACAATCTGCTCTCTGGTGAAGCCCCTATCACTACCTGAAAGCAACACCCTACATAATTTTATGTCTTGTTCTAGTGCAAATGTGTAATTTAGCTGTCAAGTGGCTAATTGGAACCAGTCTAATTATGACTGTGCTGCAAACATAACACTGAGAGGAGTACAGACAACTAATGACTTGGAAGAAAGGGCTAAATATTCACCTATGCAATTGCAGTGTCTACAAGATTCAAGAATATCTTACTGTTTCATTGCGATGGGTGGGGAAAAAAAATCCAACAGTTTATACTGTTTCATGAACACTGTTTGACCAATAGGGTAAATAATATATTAATATTGTTTTAAGCATCTTGTATATTGTAGCTTACAGGAAAAGTAACTGATTTTTATGTCAGTTAAAACAGAGATTGTCATCTTCCTGAGGATGTGATAGGGTGTGTACAGTAGATACAGTTTGGGATATAGTAAGGGCTAAAATCAGCTGGGTTTATTATCTTCCAGAAAATTACATATTCTGCAGGGGATGGGAACCAGAATATTCCCTAGCATTCCCTTGAGGGCTGGCGAAACTCAGAAGCTATGAGATGAAAAAAGAGAGAAAAATTTTGAGATCACAATATAGATAATAAATGTCTATCATTTAGAAAATATTTGTATTTCTTTCCACACTTTCCATTTGATTTGGGATAGTGGTAATTCTTCCATTTCCATGGGATAGCTGTAAGTCTTAATTCTATATGATTCTAAAATGGAAATCATAGTCCTCTTTAAAATCAGCTAAACATCTTTATTTCACCTAAATACTTATTTTTTTCTTGAGACAGGGTTAATTTTGCCTCAAAAATCTTTAACATGTGGTTCTCATCCCCAAAACTATTTTGTTATGCACAGATATGCACCTACAGGCAAAAATATAGAATCATTTTTAAATGATGTGATGAAGCGTTCACTATTGTCAGATACATATTTTGCTTATTAGAGAAGAGAGAAACTGTTTAAGCATATAGCTAGAGTTAATTAAGAAACTTTAAAAACTTTAGACTTTAAAAACTGTTTAAAGATATTGCAGCAGAAATGAATAAATGATAATAGAAGAATCTTTTGTTAAAAAATATATAGCTTTTAATATTGGTTTATTAATTAGCTGTTGCAATGTTACTGAAATTCCCTCAACAGTACCATTCAGCAACATCTTTTTTTCCCTCATGAAATACTCATAATGCCATAAAAATGACTCCTTAACTTCTTTGAAACTGGGAAATTTCAAATAAAGAGACCACTTCTCCCTGAAACATTGTTAAGGGAATGAAGATCTCCAAATAATAAATAAAGGTATATCAGAAAGTTTAATGGGGCAGTTTAATCTTGCCCATACCAGTTCAGGCATGTCTCTCTCTCTTTCCCCTCTTCTTTCTCTAAATAAACTTTGTTTAAAAAATTTTTTTTAAGTTTAATGGATTATAAATTATGAAAAAGTAATTATACAAATGACTTATGTGACTGGTAGGGTAGAATAAACTATAAGTAAGTGAAAGTTTTTCTCTCTTTAATAATTGCTTTGTCCATGTTAATCATTATGACAAGTGAATTCATTATTTGGTTCAAATGAACACATTTCCAACATGAATTTTTATTGACCCTATCTCATCAACTTTTGGAAAGACACAAAGCTCGGTTCTAATGAATATTCATGCCCTGCATAATCTCATGGGGTGACTGTGTCGTTAGTGAGATCATGTAACTTTCTTTGGCTTCTAGGATAAATGTCAATAAAAGTAACTGCCCCATGAAATTGAAAGGCACATTAACTGCTTTCCTGGAGGAGGTGTATAGGAGGTCATTCTGAGAGAGCTGTGGCTCTACAGTGGCCTGCAGGAAACAGCCATATAATTCAAAGAAAGTATGAAAGCTTGGGCTGCCCTTCGAGGAGATCACATCAATATTTCATTGAAACTAAAGATTGAATCTGTTATAATAAAGCAAAACCAGAACAGGAGACAGGGTGGCGGGTATTTGTGGTCCAGGGAAGAAAGTGATAATAAAAACACAGAACAGGTGGGGGCAAAGAAAGCTGCTGTGTGTGACCCTTATTTTCCAACAATTGCCACTGCTTGAAAACTAAACTCCCAATATGCTATTTCTGGAAGACCAGTGTTATTGCTTTCTCTGAAGCTGGCTTGCTGTAGACCTTATTTCTTTATGGACAGCGATGAGAATCTTTTCACTCTTTAAGGTTTTGATGAAGCAGAAATGTCAGTTGGGAAACAGCCTTTCCGTCTCTGTTGCACTGTTTTATTTACCTGACCAATGCCTTGGTTTGGGTTTCTATAAAAGCAGTCTTTGGGACAATGATTTGGACATTGGTTTTGGCTAGTGCACACAGAAGACATAAGTGAGGAAGTAGGGGTATAAAGCATGGAGAAGAAAACAGAGGACATTTGTGTGCAGATTATCACTACTACAGACCCCTGGGCTCAGTTCTGCTGGTAAATTCTAGTGAGATTGGGACAGAGGAGGGAGCCTCTCTCTTTCCTGTACTCTCATTTGTTCCTAGTGGCATTACCTTCCTGGCATTTCTAGGTTGTGCCAGGAGTGCCTGGCTGGCAAATTCCTGAGATGCTGGAGAGGGAGAGAGAACAGTTCCTAATAGTGGGAAACTGTCATGGAGCTGAGAACCCTGCATCTCTGAGAGAACTCAGATAAACAGAGGGGCTATGAGGTTATAGCCATCTCCTCCTCAGAAAGTTTAAGCACGACATTATGTAATTTCTTCACAGCTCTGGTTTTGATTGTCTGACAACTAGAATCAATGCTGTCCTCTTGATGTGCATTGCTTTTCCATTAATGGTGCTGTGACACTTTCACTTCAGTTTTCTCATCTGTGACATGATAAACAAGAATCTATAAATAGGACTGCCAGGTAAAATACAGAACATTCAGTTAAATTTGAAAGACATACAAATAATAAACAATTTTTAGTATGCCTTATGTGATATTGAAACATACTTAAGAAGTATGTTGTTTATATAAAATTCAGATTAACTGGTGTTCTGTATTTTGTTTGCTAAATATAAAAACTCTAACTATAAACAATCATCCTAGAAACAATAATGATATATAATAAAATATATAATACTATAAAAATCAATACTATATAATACCATCAGTGTTGTGCACTTAGAGTATGTTGCTTTTATTTAATATCTCGGACCCTGGGCACTTTCTTTCTTTATGCTTTCAAACTTTTTAATGTTTTATTTTATTTTATTTTATTTTAAAGATGTGGGGTACAATTCAGGATTAGATAGATAAGTGGTCATCATAGAGATAAATTTTGGGTCTCCCTTTTGTCCCCACTTCGCCTGGTTTGAGATCACGTACCTTATTGATATTATGTGTCCCTCCTTCCTCTGGCATTGTCATGCTACCACCAGTCCCTTTCTTATAGTATTATGATTAATGTTCAGGGTCTGTTTATGAGTGAGAACATGGGGTACTTGGTTTTTTGTTTCTGTGATAGATCACTGAGTATTATAGACTCCAAATCCATCCAAGTTACTGTGAGGTCAATAATCTTGTACTTCTTTATGACTGCATAATACTCTATCATGTATATGTACCATATTTTTCAATCCAGTATACTTTCAATGGGCAGAATGGTTGGTTCTATGTTTCTGCTGTTATGAATAATGCTGCAAAAAACATGTGTGTGCAGATATCTTTTTCATAGAAAGATCTGAATTCCTCTGGGTATAATCCCAGAAGAGGGACTTCTGAGTCATTTGAAAGGTTGATTTTTAGATCTTTTAGGAATCACCACACTGTTTTCCACAGAGGTTGTACTAGTTTACCCTCCTACCAACAGTGTAGAAGCATTCCTTTTTACTCTGCATGCTTTCCAACATCTGTTGTTTTTTGTTATTTTATTTTTAACTTTCAAGATGGCATTTTATTTTTTTATTTTAAAAGTGTGGTATAAAATTCAGGGTTAGATATACAAATTGTCATTATTCAGGTACCCTTGTTGATGAGGTGTGCCCCCTCCCTGGCAGTTTTCCACTACTGCCAATCCTTTTCTTATAGTATTATGATAGTTGTTCCAGTTCTGCTTGTGAGTGAGAACATGTGGAATTCAGTTCTTTGTTTCTGTGATAGACCCCTGCTTTCATACTCTTATCTGTAAAATGAAAATGAAAAATTGGCATTGGGAATTGATTTGCTAATTTGTGCAAAACTTTTAGCACAACATGAGTATAGTGGACACTGGATTATTAAATGTCTGATTTATAGTCATCATGAAGTCATCCTACAAATCATAACTTCTATACTTCTAATTTTCAAAATGTTTAAGATACAGTTGGAGTACAGGGAGACACAGTGTAGTTACAACTGATAAAAATTTTAAGACTGAGTTACCCGACCATATTGAAAGAAAGATTATGTTAAACATTTCTTTCAGTTCTTAGTTGGAATAGGTGAGTTCTGATCAGTAGTGAAATATATTTGTGAAGATTTTCACTTGGTGGTTGAGAAAATGAATTAGAGAACAGAATAATGTTTCTATTTTATTTTCTTTGTTAAATGGCTATTCTCCCACAAATTACTACAATGACCAATTTCTTTTTTTCAGTTAGTTATTTATTTTACTTTAAAAATGTGTTTGTTTTACTTGTTTTGATGAAATCAATGCACAAATTGATTAAAACCAAATTATTAGCATCTGAAATGATGTACAACTTTAGCAGCAGAACTTGGTGATGGTAGGCATAGCTCAGATAGCAGATATGCTCACTTAGATCAGATGCTGGCATGAAATCCATTATGTTTAATTCTGTTCTCACTATAAAATAGGCCAGCAATGCAGAAGGAAATAAAAATAAGCTAGCCTCCTGATTTCAGCTCCCACATATAAAGAATTTGGAAGTCATCGTTACCATTCTTACAAGAAGAAAAAGCTATATATACTATATATACCAATCAATTACTTCTTAGACACATTACAGAATTGAGGTCACAGGGCCAACTGCTGCACCAAAATCTAGAGAGGCAGGTGCATTTAGAAAGTCATAGACAATATCTGCTCACCTAGAAAAGAAGTTGCTGGAGCCATTAAATGATAGGGAAACTTAAATGACAAACTTTTCTAGGCTGAGTATAGAAGAGGGTGATGAGAAACTCCTGAAGCTTTAGTTACTAGGGTAGGGAGGGACACACTTTTGTAGGCTTTAACTCCAGGAACCATCCAGGTTCTCATAGTAAAGATTCTAAAATGAGCTCTTCTTGAATCTGGCAGGCAGAAGGAAAGAATAACCCTTATGAAATATACCCAGAATCTTCTCCATAACAAAGAACTACTCTTTAGGGAAAAAAAAACTTTGCCAGAGCCTTATCCCATTTGGGAGAAATATGTTTATGCAACTCTAGACCACTCTAGCCTTCCTGTCTCAAAGTTGGGCAAAGAATTTATAGGGATCAGAGATTCAAAAAAAAAAATATTGGAAATACTAGAGACAAGGAAGGGAGTGAGGGTCAGTGAGAATAAGTTATACCACTATAGAAATACTTGTGAAGGTCTTAGCCCTGAAAGCCAGGCCCACTAAATGACTAAGTCTTAATTATAAGATTGTAGAATGCTCCGTCTACCACACACGTAATGTACTAAATCACACCAACAGGTCTCCATTATAACAGTGTATGTACTACCACAAAGAGCTGTAAGACATAGAGCCTTTCTGAGGAAAACTTAAGAAGCCCAAAGTCATGAGGGGAGACAAAAAGAAAAACTCTAAAGCCGGGCTCGGTGGCTCAGCCTGTAATCCCAAGCTTTGGGAGGCTGAGGTGAGTGGATTGCCTGAGCCCGCGGGTTCGAGACCCACCTGGGCAACTTGGCGAGACCTCATCTCTACAATAAATAAAAAAATTAGCCAGGCATGGTAGCGTGAGCCTGTAATTCTGGCTACTCGGAAGGCTGAGGCGGAAGGATCGCCGGAGCCCCGCAGGTCGAGGCTACAGTGGCCGGGAGCGGCCACTTCACACCAGTCTGGGTGACAGAGTGAGACTCCAACTAAAAAAAAAAAAAAAAAGAAAAACTCTAGAGAACATTTTAGCCCTTGGCACCTACAGCTACAGCAAATATTAGACATGGCTAAACTCCTACCCAACTGACACAACCTTCAAACTAAAGGACTATATATCTCAGCTTCTATTACCTGATATATTTGGCCTGAAATAAACAAAAAAAAATTACAAAGTATACCAAAATGAAAGAAAAACACACCCTGAGAGACAAAGCAATCATCAGAACCAAACTCAGACATAACACAGATGTTGAATTTATCAGACAGGACACTAAAAATAACTATGATTAGCTGAGTTCGGTGGCTCTGCCTGTAATCTCAGCACTTTGGGAGGCTGAGGCAAGTGGATTGCCTGAGCCTGAGGGTTTGAGACAGCCCGGGCAACTTGGTGAGACCTTGTCTTTACAATAAATAAAAAAAAATTAGCCAGGTGTGGTAGTGCTCGCTTGTAGTTCTGGCTACTTTGAAGGCTGAGGCAGAAGGATCACCGGAGCCCAGCAGGTCAACGTTGGAGTGGCCTGAGCATGCCACTGTAATCCAGCCTGGGCGACAGAGTGAGACTCCAACTCAATAAGTAAATAAATAAAATAACTATGATTAACGCATCTGTTCCACATGTAAAAACAGATTAACGAAGAAGAAATAAGAAAATAATAGAAAAAAACCACTGTAACAGAAATAAATAACTCCTTTGATAGGCTTATTTGTGGACTTGATGCAAAAAGAGAAAGCATCTGTGAGCTTGAAGAGAGGTCAACAGAAATGTCTCAAACTGAAATGCAAATACATATGTAACTGTAATATCAGTGAAACGGAGAAAATAGAATTTATTTTCCCAATACTCATAAATTGTTAGTTGAGACATGCCTGAAAACAAAGCTCAGATTAACAAGAGAAAACTTAGCAGAATTTGACACTTGCTGTACCCATTATACAGGGCTTAGTTCAAAAGTATCTCTCACAAACCCGTGACTTAGGGGCCTTGCTTAAAGATATTTTAACAAAAGGCAATAAATCTTATCATAGTGAAAAAATGAAAGAGAGAGCAGTTCCACTCTTTTAAAAGGTGAGAAAGTGTGTGTGGAAAGGGAGTAAAACATGTACCCAGATTCCTCTGGCACTTCTCTGGAACCATAAGCATATTCTGTGTTTTGTAAGGAAGGATTTGTGTCCTGCCATCAGGCAAACAGAGGCTGAGGGAGAGTGTGACCCTGAAATTGAACAAGTAAGTAAGTAGACATCAAATGTGGGAACATCTTGTAGTAAGGATGCTCAAAAAAGCAAGGAAGTAAGAAAAGTATCAAACAACAACAAAATTAAAACATGGTGAGTAATAGCAAATGTACACAAGAGGCAATTGAGAAGTTCCCAATGGCCAAGGTTGGAACAGCTTAAGCAATAAATTAAACAAAGACATATTGGATTCTATCATGAAGTATAAAATAAATATCCATGAGTCCATAGTGGTATAAATACATGATTGAACACATAAATAAATGGGAGAAAATGGACAATTTGCTCATGTAGAAGAATTCCACATACATTATTGTAGCTACTCTGCCCTCAAGGATAATTTCCCACTTCTTAAGGTGTTAGCCACAGATAGTGACTTCTTTTCAAATAAACAGTGGGTAAAGGAGTCATTTTACAGTGGAGAAACCTGTCAAACACTACCTTAGCCATAAATAATGTTAAATCAGAATGTCACTTTACTTTATGATCTTCCTTCCCAAAAACCATTAACCTCAGTCTACTCATGAGAAAAAATATTAGACAATCCCAAAGTACCTGACCAGTACTTCTAGAAACTGTGAAGATTATAAAAAATCAGAAATTTCTGAGAAATTCCTACAACCAGGAGAAGCCTAAGGAACATGATTACCAAATGTAATGTAGTATCCTAGAAAAAAAAAAGACATTAGAGAAACATTGAGGAAATTTAAATAAAGTATGCGCTTCAGTTAATAATAATGAATAAATATTCATTTATTAGTAGTGACAAATGTGCCATATTTATATAATAGATTAATATGGGTGGAAACTTTGGTGTGCAGTATATTGGAACTCTCTGTACTTTCTTCACAATGTTTTTGCTAATTTTAAATTGCTCTAAAATATAAACATGCATTTAAGAGAAAGTTAACGCAAATGGGAACATGAATCAAAGCAGGAAAAAATATGAATAAATGCAGTAAAAAATATAAGCAGCAGTGTTGGAATCTCAAATAAAACCAATTATACCAAATACATATATAAAATATGCACAGGAATGATTTAAAAAACAAAAATGAAAGGGTAAAAATAAGCAAGGAATAAGGAATTGTTAAAAAGATGAAAGCAGATTTTAAAAAAAGTAATTGAATGTATTTAGAAATGTAAAATATGATTACTGAAGTTGTAAACTTTATGTTTGCATTTTTTAACATATTAGACAAAGCTGAAGAAAGAAATCCTGAACAAGAAAACATAACTGAAGAAGTTATTCAGAATTCATTCCAGAGAGACAAGGAACTTGAAAATAAGAAAAATAAGTTAGGTAAGAGACATGGGTAAGAGAATAAAGAATACTACATACAGCTTCTCGAATTTTGGAAGCACAAAAGAGACTGAGCTAGACAAAATATTTAAGAAGGCAAGGGTTTGCATAATTTTTTAATCTTCTCTTAAAGTAATAACTAGATTCATACATAATAGAAATAACAGTATCAAACATCAATTCACAAGGGGGGACTCAGGAAAAAAAAATATTTTTTAGAGGGTGAGCCCTTTGTAGTGTAGGTTTTCCCCACTGGGTAAGTGTTCTAGGAACTCGTCATCAGTGTACCAGCTAGCATTGTTGTAAGAGGCTGGATTCGACTTCAGTGAATTTTTTTTGGAGATTCTTTCAACACATTTGTCCATTTCATGATGGGTGATTTACACAAACAACCTGCGTATACCGCAGTGAGTTTTCAGCAGTTTTTGACTAAAAACCACATGACCTCTGTGGCCCATCTTCCCTATTCACCCAATCTCACCTGTTTTACTCTTTTCCATTTTTGGGGTCCCCCCTTTGTATATTACTTCTAGACCAGCCTATAACTGTTATGTGCATCTCCCCACTCCCCACTCCCTTTTTTTTAAACATAATGTATAACAGATTTCTAAATACTTCTAAAACCATCTGACTTAAATAGATGTAAGAAAATGAATGCTCAGCACTTGGGAAAATAATATTTTTTTGTGCAAGAATCTGTTGCATTTATGCTATATGACATTAATTATGTTGTATTTCCTCAAAAAAATGAATAACATTGAGTTTAGAGCTCTCTGAATGGACTCTATCGAACAGACTACAGTGTTTGTTTTTTTAAATAACCTGTGAAATGAGTTCAAGTGTTTCTTTTTCTTTCCCTGGAAATTGCTCTAAAATGTCAATTTCATGGCTTTGACAGTGAGCAATTTACCTGGAGGAAGGGGCAGAGAGATTTCCCACCCTTATATTTTCAGAGTTTAATAATTTAACGTATTACACATTTAAATATTGACTCTTTATCCATCATTCTCAGTGTCCGGCATTCAGAGAAGAAATACATAAGTTGATTTTTGATAGGAAAACATCTCAATTGTCCTATTAAGATACCTGTGGTTCAATAATTATATTCTGTAAGATATTGCCCTTCTCATCTCCCCAGGAGCCATTCTTTCAGTGTTAATTATATTATATTAATGGAGTATTTCAGAAAAGAAATATCTTGATGATGAAATTACTGGTGAGTTAGTAACTTTTTAAACACTGCTGAAATTATTTTTCTCACCAAGGGCACAATAAGAGGTAACAAGAGTTGAATGCCCCATTGATTCTTCTGAAGTCTGAACAGAAACAAAACAGAGACAGGGAGAAAAGTCTCTGAAGTTACACAGGATATAAGCAATTCCTTCATAGTTCACAGGTCACAAAGATTTTCCCAAGTTTTGCAAAGGTAAACTATTGTGGGATCAGACACATGGAGTTCCATGAAAGGCTTGAGAAAGTAAATGTGGCTTAGGTTTTAATCATTCATGTAGCGGACTTTTAACTGTTGATATGAGAAAGCATAAGTATGATGATGTCCTATTCAAAACAAACGGCATTCTAGTTTTTCATGGAGGTTGTAAAATAAATTATAGATGAATGCAAAGGTTGGGTTTTATTCATACCTTTACATAATAAACATTTATGGAAAACCTGTGTTATGCTAACCACTGTACTGCACTAGATCTACATGGAAAGGGAAGCCACTGTCCTACCCTCAGGGAACTCAGAGTCTAGTGGAAAGAATCAGTTTATTAACAGGTAATGGTTACATGAGATGATGAATGAAGTGTGTGAGATATGCTTGAGGTAGTAAGAATCCATGGTCTAGGTTCCTTAACTGGGATTAGGTGGGCCCGGGGGAAATACCACCGGAGCTGTGGCTAAAAGAATAAGCAGTAAGTATCTGGCTAACCGGAGGGCGCAGTAGTAATAAAAGGGAGAATGTTCTAGGCCATCTGACCTCTACGGGTCCTTTCTGGCCCTGCACTTCTAAGCACATCAATATAATTAATTCATTTTACCATTCCCCAAAGTCCTACCACTTAATAAGAAAAGTGGGAAAAAAAGTTGAAACAATCAATTAACAATTAGAGGACTAAAAACCTAAGTTAATGAAAGACTATTTATAGTTGTATGCTTTGTTTAACCAAATTTTCTAGAGAATAAGGTATACTACACCAGTGAAATTGTCAAGTAAATGAACACTGCCCCTTATAATATTGACACTTTAAACACTTACTTTTTTTAATGATACAGTCCTCCCTAGGTACTCCCAGGAGATTGGTCATAGGACCCTGTGTGAATATCAAAATCTAAGGATGCTCAAGTCCCTTGTATAAAATGGTGTAGTATTTGCATATAGCCAATGCACATCATCTCCTATACTTTAAATTATCTCTAGGTTATAATATGTAATGTAAATGCTTTGTAAATACTAGCAAATATTTGTTGAACTGCATATGGGAAACCCATGGACACAAAGGGCTGACTGTATTTTTAAATATATAACATGCTTTCTTGCCCACTTAGACAGTAAATTATTCAAGGCATTTTTTGCTTTTGTGGATGTCCCAGGATCACAATTATGCACACCTGTCAGGGTACCTGGGCTGATCCAGCTTTGCCCTTCTACATCACAGGACATCACCTGTCTCCACTTTTGTTGAGCCGACGGCCTCCAAAAACCATTCTAACACCCTTTCCAGTTAGCTATTGTGGGGCTGCCTCACTGGGTAAACCATTATTTTTATGTTTTAAAGTTTTGGTAGTATGTGAAATGTTGTTACATTTGGCAGGATAAGCAAGGAAGGACAGCTGGCACAAATACTTATTCAGTATCTAATATATGATAGGCCGTGTGCTTAGCACTTGCCTTGTGTGTTAAATTGCTTGTGCTTCTGTAACCAAATGCCGCGTGGGGTTGTTAGACAACAGAAATTAAATCTCCCACAGTTTTGGACTCTGGCAGTTCCAGATGAAGGCCTTGCAGGGTTGGTTTCTTGTAAGGGTTTTCTTGCTACTACCCCACATTGGGAAAGCGAGGAGGATGGAGAAGAGAGGGAGAGAGAGAGAAGAAAAGGAAGAGAAGGAGAAGAAAGAGAAGAGGAAGAGAGATAGAGGGAAAAGGGGGAAAGAAAAGGGAAAGAGTGAGAGACTAAAAAAGGATCCGGAGAGGGAGAGAGGGAGAAGGACAAAGAAAGGGAGAAGGAGGGAGGGAACTGGGAGGATGAGAACATGTGCCCTTCCTAGCGTCTCTTCTTACAGCGTCACTAATCCTACTGAATCAGAATCCTATTCTTATAATCTCATTTAAGGTCAGGACCCTATCCTTATAATCTCATGTAACTTCAATTATCTCTATAGAGGTCCCATCTCAAAATATAGGCACACTGAGAGTTGGAACTTCAATATATGAATTTCAATATATAAAACCTTGTTACTTCACCATGGCCTCACATCGGTCCTGAGATTCAGGCATTATTATTCACACATTCAGATGAAACTCAGAAAGGTGAGGATTTTGCTGAAGTTTAGAGAGTATGTACAGGTCCAAACCGGGAGTGCAACTCAGATGTTTCAACTCCATATTTGTTTCTTGTTTTGCCATTTGTTGTGATATCCATGAATGGTACCTAGTGTTCCAGTTTTTCAAGCCACTAGCCTCAGCCTCAACTTGGATGTCTTTCTGTTGTTTACCACCCTCCTCTTCAGCACAAGAAGAGACACCAGGGAGCTCACATATTCTGGTCCTTCCTGCTCCCTCGCTTACTCTCTCTTTCTTTGCCCCTCTCCCTCTCTCTCCCTTTCTGTCTCCCTTTTTTCTCTCTCACTCTCTCCCTCTTTCTCTCCTTCTCTTTCTCTCACATTCCCTCTCTCTCTTTCTCTCTTTCCCTCTTCCTGTTCTTCTCCCTTTCCTTATTTCCCTCTGTCTCTTTGCCTTTTTCTCCCCCCTCCACTTTCCCACTCTCTTCCTCCCCACCAACCCCACCTGAGGATTTAGAAATTACCATGTCTAAATCTCTTTCAAGTCAAGCCCATCTTTTCAAATCTATTACTGTTACCTTAACCAGGTCTACTGTCTTTGCTGTGTCTTATTGCAAAAGCTTTACAACTGATCTCATCACTTTCCATCTTGCCCATCTCTCTGAGACAGGAGATAGTTAGAAAAAGCTAGGCAGACAGACAGGCGAGTCCTCTGGTAACAATGTAGTGAACTCCTGGTAGACCTCTCAGACTCAGCATTGGTAAACAAGCTCCCTCTAAGACTCTCAAGCTAGAGCTAAAGTCCTCACTGCTGGGATTGAAAAGCAACCAATCAGAACAGTAACAGCTCACAGCTAGTGCTAGCCAATCGGCTTGGACTTAGTGCTATATAAACAGCAGGTTTTCAGCCCCAGATGGGCAACCCCTTTGGGCCCCCTCCTCCTATGGAAACTTTTCTGTCCTCAATAAATCCTGCTTTCTCACCCTCCGGCTGTCCATGTCCCTCATTCTTCCTGGGCATGAGACAAGAACCTTGACCCTGAAGAGCTGCAAC
Source organism: Tarsius wallacei (assembly GCA_963574415.1). Classification (NCBI taxonomy): domain Eukaryota; kingdom Metazoa; phylum Chordata; class Mammalia; order Primates; family Tarsiidae; genus Tarsius; species Tarsius wallacei. The sequence continues at coordinate 16,127 of CAUYQG010050842.1, read as the reverse complement.
CTGAAGAGCTGCAGAAGATTATCGGAGTCAAAAAGCCATGCACCCCAGAGGCTGGCTTGCCAGCCGAGGGAGCCAGCTGAACCAGGAATGTTGCCTGAAGAAGGTGAAACTCTGAAGCTGAAACACCCTGGGGGCTCAGCTTGCCAGCAACCCTCCCTCCAATCACAACACTTAGGGCTTGGCTTGCCAGCACATTAGAGCTGACACTTCCGAGGTTAGGCTTACCAGCCCCTCCATGACCCTCTCTGGGGCTTGGTTGGCTGACCCATTGAGCTGTCACTCTTGAAGCCCAGGCTGACCTGAAAAATCCACATCATCTCCTCATCCTATATCTATAACCAAATTGATCTTCCTAAAATGCAAACCTGACAGAGTCATTTCCACTTAAATACCTCTTGATGAGCCAATACCTTTAGGATAAAGTTCAAATTTCGTTTGGCATATTTGAGTTCCTTCATGATTTGGCTGTCATGCCTTCTCAGTTGAGGATGGTTGAACATCCTGTTACTTTTTTCTGGAACACTCTTTTCCATGTTCTTTATTTGGAAATCTTTCCATTGTCCTTCAAACTCATCTTCAATGTCTTTTGCTTTAAAAAGTCTTCCCAAATCCTGCCTCCCACCCATCTAGATTAGGGATCTCTCCTCTGTATTTTTTTATTTCATTACCATAACAAGTTCCATACCATGTAGAGATTTAATGTATTTTGTTGTTCTTTGCTTGTTTGTTTAGTTTTTTTGAGTCAGGGTCTCACTCTGTTGCCCAGACTGCAGTGCAGTGGCACAATCATGGCTCACCACAACCTCAACCTTCTGGACTCAGGTGATCCTTCTGCAGCAGCCTCCTGAATAGCTAGGACTACCATCTCCACACCCAGCTAATGGTCTGATTTTTGTGGAGACAAGGTCTTACTATGTTGTCCAGACTGATCTCAAACTCCTGGGCTCAAGCAATCCTGCTTCAGTCTCCAAAAGTTCTTGGATTACAGTCATGAACCATTGCTCCTGGCCAAAATTTAATGTTTAACTGCTTGACTTACCCACAAAATTGTAACACTTTGATGCAGGACCCCTATTTTTGTAAAACCAAGGTTTAGTTCTCACTCTATGTAATAGAGAAATACCCCCATATAAAAGTGGCTTAAACAAGATAGATTTCTTTTTTATAAAAAAGATACCCAGAGTTTAGAAAGTCTAAGGCTTATGTTACCCCTTTTTCATTATCAAGATGCAAACTACTTCCATCTTCCCATTTCACTCTTGTTTGTGGGTTGGCAAACTAATACCCACAGGGTGGCCACTTATTTTGCAAATGAAGTTTTGTTGGAACACAGCTATCCCCATTCTTTTAGACATTGTCTATGCTTTCCTGCCATAATGGCAGAGTTGAGTAGATGTAATATACTCATGGGCCCATAAACTCCAATGCTTTTGTTTGTTTGTTTTTGAGTAGGTGTCTCACTGTCACCCAGGCTGGAGTGCAGTGTCATGATCATGGTTCACTGCAGCCTCCGCCTCCTGGGCTCAGGTGATCCTTCCACCTCAGCCTTCAGAATTGCTGAGACTACAGGCACATGCCACCATACCTGGCTACTTTTTAAATATCTTTTGTGGAGACAAGGTCTCACTATGTTGCTTAGTCTGGTCTCAAACTCCTGGACTCAAAAGAACTTCTTGCCTCAATTTCCCAAAGAGTTGGGATTACAGGCATGAGACACTGCACCTGGTCCTCATGCTATTGATTGGCTTCTTCTTTTGGCATCTTAGAGACTAATTTTAATGGTTTTAATGCCACTTCTTGTTCTAAAACAGCTACTATAAATCAGAAAATTATCTTATGTGATCGACAGCAGAAAGAAAGAAATGTAGAAATGCAGGCTCCTCTCTTTTAGAAAACTTCTCAAAAGTTCCACACTTCACTGCCCTTGCATCTTGAGAACTGACTAGAATTCAGTAACATGACCATCCTGAGAGGCAAAGAAGGGAGATAGAGTCTTTTATCATGAGCCCAGCTAAATGTTGGTTAAGAAGAAGAGTGGAAGGATGCTGTAGTAAGCAACTTGCAGTCTCTTCCAATTTCATTAAAAATTTCTCCCCAGCACCAAGCTGGGTGTTCAGTAAACTTGTGATCAATCAGATTGTCTGTAAAGTGCTTAGTGATGGGTGTTACTTCCAGTGTTCAACCAGAGACTTCTAGCCTATGTTACAAAGAACCAAAGCTGTTAGAAGATTGGCCCCTGGGTAAGGAAGTTGTGGCAGTTCTGAAAAGAGTATTAGCAATTCCACAGCTCCTGTTTTCCTTTACTTTGCATACACTAGTTTGCTCGTGATTTCATTTGTTTGCAACTGTATATTTTAGCTAGTAGCATAAAGTGTAATGAGAGAAAATGTAATGCTATTTTTTATTTGCTTCGATAAAGAAACCCTTCATTTTTTTTCTCTTCTAAGTAGATAATGCTGGTTGAGTTGCACAAATGTGATGTTTCTGAGTTAGGCGTGCAGGAAAGAGAGGAAGAATGAACAATTGATTGTTTTCTTCTATTAGTAGTGAAAGTAAAATTACTGAACAAGGGAAAGAGGATGCCTCACCATGGTTCTGTGCTTTCCAAAATCCTCAGTGCTCCTATGACACTTTCCATACATGCTTAAGGTGGTTTTGGAATTGAACTCAAGCAATATAGTGGTCAGCAAACAATTCTCATAGATGGGATATAAAACCATGGACTTTGAACCCACAGAGAGCTCTCATCTCTTATTTTAATTTCTCCTTTTCACTCAACTGTTCTGAAAAGAGATGCTGGATATGATATTGTGATTTTGCCTGAGGTGTCTCTGACTTTATGGGCTCCTCATTGCCCACTGGCAGCAGCAATGATTTAACCACCTCTTCCAGCTTCTAGATACAAATCTTCATGCAATGACTGCCTCCTCTAAGAGGACATTTTACAATGATCAGAGAGAAGAGTTACACTCTTTTCTTCAATTACTTCATGAGTGCAGTGAAGGTTGTGCTAGTCAAAAAGTCAAGCAAAAGCGTGAACAGTGCTGGACTGGATAATATAGTCTGGCTGTGGAGGGAGCACAGCCTGCCAATTCATTCTTTTCTTTCCTATAGCACTGCATTGAAATGTTCTTTTCCACATTTGTAGCTTCCAATTAGCTTTGAAATGATTCTGTGGTTCAGTTTAAAGTCTGTCTTCTCCCTTCAGTGATTCCTTTGGGACTGGTTATTCATTAAAAAAAAGAAGAACATTTTGCATTTTTGTAGTTCTGTGCACTGGACCATGGAGAGGTAGCAGATGTTCTTGAGTTTTCCCACCCACACATCCAAATGTGAATAGTCTTGATGCTCTTGGCAAACTTCTACCTCATATAGCATTACTCTTCCAGCATTGACAAAGACTTCATCTCACCAAATGTTCATGAAGAACAAATTCGAACAGTGACACTTAATGGTGAAATGAACTTTATGTAGTAGAAGGAGCTCTCTATCTGGAATTAGATAATCACTATGACCTTTGGTAAAACTTTAAATTGTTTTGTCAGCTTCAACTTTCTTATTTGTAGACTGAAGATGATGGTGTCCATAATAAAAGACTGTGCTTCATACATACTTAGCATTCGACTATTAATGTTTATATTTTATTAGAACACACAGAGTGTTTGGAATAATTTAAAAGATGCTAAACTATTTGGAATTAATAGCTTTCTCTCCCTACACTTCTTATTATTTTGTCTTCTGGAACACTTTTATCATATTATCTATACTCTGACTCTATTTCTTTAAATAATCCTTTAACAGAGTTTATTTCTCATATTTCTTTCTTTCTGCCTGTCTATGTATGTATTGATGTATCTATCTACCTATCTAGCCATCCTTAATATATTTATAATAATATATTCATTTGCTCCCTTTTAGATATTTAAACATTTCCTAGAGGTTCTATTAAGTGTTTTAGGTGAAGCCACGATAAATTAAATGTGAGTCTTGGCACTTGAAATACTGATGCTGCTGATAAATATCAAGCGCTAGGAATTTATTTGCATTACTTCATTTAATCCTTCCAGCATTTATTTATTCAAGGAAGAAATACTGACTATTTGCTCAGGCCACATGGTGACTTCATGAGTTATTAAGGAAATTAAGGTCAAATCCATGTCTGAGATTTCTAACACCAATATCTTTGTCTTAACCTTTGCACAATACTGCGCTTTATTTTTCTTCCTTGTGCCTTATGGAATATCTTATTATCAGTGATTTAGATGATTTCTATATCTACTTTTTACTTTGATCTATTATAAATTTTTTATGAGCAATATTTTTCTTCAGATTTCTGTGTAATTTATCTTTATTATATAACAAATAAAAACAATTCCAACCTTTAAAATTCTCTTTTTGAAATTCTTCTCCTGCCATACTTCCTGTGCACTAAACTTTTTCACTATAAACACAATAAAGACATTACTTTTTTTAATTATACCATTCTGCGTCATTTAAACTTCCAAACTTTTCCTGTATCCTCTACTTCTGTGAGATGTCTAGCCCCTTGGCATTGTCTCTACAATTGCGCACTTTGATCACTGGTTAGACTACTTGCTTCTATCTTGAGTTCTGCTCCTCTCCTGACTATCACAGAAACAGCTTGTGCTGGGACATTTGGATGTATCTATCATCTGCCACTTAAAAAATAAAGCACATAATTTCTATCAATTTCAATTTTTTTTTAGATTGGAAAATATAGCTTATTTAGAAAGTAAATTAGAGAGAGAGAGGATATTCTCTTCTCCAAAGTAGGGGAGGAGGCCAAAACTAAGAAAATACAGTGGCCATGGCACAAAGAATACGTGGTCTGGCTAGTGCTTACCAAAACCATGGCCAATTTCAAATGACCTTTTTTCTATATTTCTTTATTTTTTTTATTTAAATATTTAGACTTCAGGAGTGGAGTTTAATTTATCATATTCCTCAGTTCACGGCACATTTATCATTGCTCTGTGCTTCTATCTAGTTTATTTATTATTTTTCTCTTTATCTATTTTGACTCTCATTTCTTCCCCACCACAGATATCCACACTAATGTGTGTAATATATATACATAATATTATTTAATATATTTAATATCATATATATTATATTATATATTATATATATAATCTTTATATCCTTAGATATAGTACTGTTTTATGTATTTATATGTTCATGTAATTTACATAAAGTGTTATAGTTTTTATTCTCCTACAATCTTGCACCTTGATGTTATATGATTTTTAAATTTATGCACATCTAATGGATAGACAAAATTATTTTATTATTATCATTTTATTTAATTTTATTTTTATAGATTTAAGAGGCAGAAGTGCAATTTTATCACATGGACATATTGCATAGCGGTGAAGTCTGGACTTTTAGTGTAACCATCACCCAAATAGTGAACATTGTACAGATTAATTAATGCCTCATCGCTCACCCTCCCAATCCCTCACCTTTTGTAGTGTCCAATGTCTGTTACTATCTATGTCCCTGCTTTTAAATTTTCCACATTCAGTATAATGTTGCCTGTGGGTTTGTCATATATGGCTTTTCTTATTTTGAGATATGTTCCTTCCTTGCCTAGTTTGTTGAGGGTCATTACCATGAAGGGATATGGAATTTTATTAAATACTTTTTTCTGTATCTTTTGAAATGATCATATGGTTTTTGTTCTTAGTTCTGTTTATGTGGTGATTCACATTGAGTTGCATATGTTGAAACATCCCTGCATCCTTGTAATAAAACTTATGTGATTATGGTATACTTTTTATTTGTTGTTGGATTAGGTTTTCTAATATTTTGCTGAGGATTTTTGCATCTATATTTATTGGGGATCTCAGCCTATAGTTTTTTGTTTTGTTTTAATGTAACCTTGCTTGGATTGGATATCAAGGTGATACTGGCTTTATAAATGAGTTAGGGAGGATTCTCTCCTCAATTTTGGGGAATAATTTCTGTAGGATTGGTAGCAGTTCTTCTTTGTACATGTGATAAAATTCAGCTGTGAATCCTTCTGGTCCTGGACTTTTCATGTGGGAGATTTTAAAAATTACTGATTCAATTACACTACTCATCATTGTTCTATGCAGAATTTCTGTTTCTTCCTGGCTCAATATTGGGAGTGTGTATGTTTCCAGGAATTTGTCCATTACCATGAGGTTTTCTAGTTTGTGCATTGGAGAGGCTTATAGTGGTCTCTAATGATTGTTTTTATACCTCCATGGTTTTATGTGTAATGTCACTTATAGCATTTCTGATTTTGCTTACTTGAACCTTTTCTTTTTTTCTTGGTTAATCTAAAAAAACTATAAATTGTAAAATTGTCTACCATTTTTGCTTGTTTTTTTCAAAGATCCAAGTTTTCACTTAGTTGATTGTATTGTGGTTTTAGTCTTAATCTCATTTAGTGCTGACTGAGATTTGTTATATCTTTTCTTCTGCCAGCTTTGGGTTTAGTTTGCACCTGATTTGTTAGTTTCTTGAGGTGCAATGTTAGATGGTTAATTTGAGACCTTTCTATCTTTTTGAGGTAGGCATTTAAAGCTATAAACTTCCTTCTTAGCAAATATTTTGCTGTATCTCAGAGGTTTTGGCATATTGTGTCTCTATTTTTATTCATTTATAATTTTTAAAATTTTTGCTTGAATTTCTTTATTTACCCAATGATCATTCAGGAGTAGGTTCTTTAATTTTCATTTATTTGTATAGTTTGAGAGTTCTTCTTAGTATTGATTTCTAGTTGTATTCCACTGTGGTCTGAGATGATTCTTGACATGATTTTGGTATTTTTGAATTTATTGAGCCTTGCTATGTGCCCATCTATATGGTTTATTGTGAAGAATATTCAATGTGCAGATAAGAAGACTGTATATTCTGCAGTTATTGGGTAAAATGTTCTGTAATTGTTTATTAGGTACATTTGGTCGAGAGTCCAATATAAATCTAGAGATCCTTTGTTAATTACCTGCCTTGATGATCTGCCTCATGCTGTAAGTGGAGTGTACTATTGCATTTCTATCTATCTCTTTTATTAGGTCTAGTAGTATTTGTTTGATGAATCTGGGTGCTTTGCTGTTGGGTGCATATAAATTTAGGGATGCTACATTTTCTTTTTGTATAGATTCCTTGATCATTATGTAATAACATGTAATAACCTTTTTTGTCTTTTCTTTTTACAGTTGTTGACTTAAAGTCTGTTTAATCTTATATAAGTATAGCCATTCCTGCTTGCTTTTAGTATCTGTTTGCATGAAATATCTTTTTCAACCCTTTACTTTGTGTCTATAAATGTCTTTACTTGTTAGGTGAGTTTCTTGTAAGTAGTATATGATTGAACCTTTTTTTTCCTTTTTGTCCATTCTGCTAGTCTGTATCTATTAAGTGGAGTATTTAATCTATTCACATTCAGTGTTAATATTGATATGTTTGGTTTTGTTCTTGTTATGTTAATTGTTACCTACTTGTTTTGTAGTCTCAATTATGTAATTGCTTTATAAGATCTTAAGTTTTATATTTTCATCTGCTTTTTGATGATGAGTACTGCCCTTTCTTTTCTATGTTAAGAACTCATTTGAGTTTTTTTTGTAGGGACAGTCTAGTGGTGACGAATTCCCTTAGTGTTTGTTTATCTGGGAAATACTTTATTTCTCTTTCATTTATGAAACTTACTTTAACAGGGTACAAAATTCTTGGCCTTTAATTTTTTTTTTTCTTTAAGAAGACTGAAAATAGGACTCTAATCTCTTCTGGCTTCTTGGGCTTCTGGTGAGAAGTCTGTTGTTAGTGTGATGGAATTTCCTTTACAGGCGATTAAGTATTTCTTTCTTACTCAGTATTCCACTCAGGCAGTGATTATTCATCTGTAATTTTGGTTCTATTTTTCTGAGTAAAACTGGTGTTCAGTGTTTTTAGTCAGCCATATTTTTCCTGCAACAGGAAGTCCCTCCTGTCTCCAGGCCAGTTTGATCCAGGTGAGCAAGACGGGTCTTCAGAGGCTGGGTGAGCCCAAGCTCCCCTCTGAGACTTCCAATCACCATAGGTACATCTCCACTCCTTCACTGTACTCCAGAACTCTCTTTTGACATCCCAGTCAAATCTTAGCTGTTTATTCATTTCTTTGGTTCTTTCTTAAGTGAGAGACAAGTGCCAGACATTTCTAGTCAGCCATCCTGCTGATGTCACTTACACTATTACTGTTTTAACTAGCATTTCTCTTAATACTAGCAAAGTTAGACATCTCTAAATACTGGTTAACTCATTAGAATTTCTCTTCTACAAACCTTGTATTTGTAACTTTTGCCTATTTTTTAAAATTAAATGTTCTGGTTTTCATTTTTATTTGGGGGAATTTCTTATATAATAAATGTAAGTTTCTTTAGTTAGTTTTTGATGTAGCAATTAATTTATATGTGATTTACAGAAAAAATTGAACAGATGCTGCAGAATCTCATATACCCCCTTTCTCTGTACACAACTTTCTTATTATTAACATCTTGTATTATTGTGCAACATTTGTTAAAATTAATAACCAATACTGATACATTATTATTAATTAAAGTCCATGTTCTATATTCGAGGTTCATTTTTTGTGTCGTACAGTTCTATGGCTTTTGGCAAATGTTTGATTTCAAGTATTTACCCCTCCAGTGTCAAACAAAATCATTTCACTGCCCTAAAAATACCCTGTCCTTCAATGATATTTTTTTCTCTCCTCCACCATTGAATCCCTGGAAACTACTGATACTTTTATTATTTTTGTAGTTTTTCATTTTCCAGAATTCAATCACAGTTTTTCAATTTACCTATTAAAAATATTTTGGTTGTTTCCAGCTTTAGGTAGTTATGAATAAAGTTGTCATATATTTTTTTGTGTAGATTTTTGTGAGTATATTGGTTTTCAACTCAATTATAAAATTACCTAGACATGTGATTGCTGGATCATATGGTAAAACAATGTATGACTCTGCAAGAAATTGTCCAACTGTCTTTCAAAGTGACTGTCTCATTATGCATTTCTTTTTTTTTTTTTTTTTTGAGTTGGAGTCTCACTCTGTCGCCCAGACTGGAGTGCAGTGGCACACTCCCGGCCTCTGCAGCCTCGACCTTCTGGGTTCTGGCGATCCTTCCGCCTCAGTCTTCTAAGTAGCTGGAACTACAGGCAAATGTTTCCACGCCCGGCTAATTTTTGATTTATTGTAGAGATGAGGTCTCGCCAAGTTGCCCAGGCAGGTCTTAAACCCATGGGCTCAGGCAGTCCACTCACCTCGGCCTCCCAAAGCACTGGGATTACAGCCTGAGCCACCAAGGCTGGCCCTCATTATGAATTTCTACAAGCAATGAATAAAAGTAGTTTTTGTACCACATCCACAACATTTGGGGTTGTCAGTTTTTTTGAGTTGCTATTCTCACAAGTGGATAATGTTATCTCATTGTTTTAATTTGCAATTTCCTAACAATCTATGATGCTGATTATCCATTCACATGCTTACCTTTCATCTATATATTTGTTTTGGTGAGGTTTCTGTTCAGAATTTTTTACCATTTTCTCATTGGATTGTCAATTTTTTGAGTGTTGGATGAATATAGGTATTCTTTGTACATTTCGGATACAAACGCTTCATAAGATATATATTTTGCAACTATTTTCTCTGAGATTGAGGTTTCTTCATTCAGTTAAGAGTATCTTCGGAACATTTACCATAATACAATGGGAGAGGAATTTGCAATAGCGGGACACTGCTGGGCGAGGAGGCCACATAACATCAATAAAGAAACCTGATCTCAAACCAGGCAAAGTAAGGACCAAGGGAGGCCCAAACTTTACTTGTACGATGATCATTTATCTACCTTATCCTGAATTATACTCCACATCTTTAAAATAAAAATTTAAAAAAGAATTGAGAGGAAAAAAACCCCCAAAACAAAACAACCCCATTAAAAAGTGAGCAAAGGATCTGGACAGACACTTCTCAAAGGAAGACATTCAAGCAGCCAACAAACATGAAAAATGCTTAGCCTCTCTAGTCATCAGAGAAATGTAAATCAAAACTACAATGAGTTTTGATATACATCTCACACAGGTAAGGATGGCGCACATGAATGAGTCAAACAACAACAGCTGTTTGTGTGACTACAGAGAAGAGGGAACTTCCTACACTGTAGGTGGGAATGGAAGCTAGTTTAACCTTTATGGAAAGCAGTGTAGCATTTTCTCAAATAAATAAAAATTGAGTTAACATACGATCCAATAATCTCTTCTGAGAATATAACCAGAATAACATAAAACACTCCAAAAAAAGACACTTGCACAAATACATTTATTTAGCTCGATACACAATAGCAAAACATGGAACCAACCCAGATGCCCATCAAAAGCAGACTGGATAAAAAACATGTGGTACATATACATAATGGAATACTACAAAGCCATAAAGAAGAATAAAATCATGTTTTTCTGCAGCAACATGGATGCAGCTAGAGACTGTCGTTCTAACTGAACCATCACAGAAACAAAAAAACGAATACTGCATGCTCTCACTCATAAGTGGACTCTGATCACTAGTCACATGGGCAGAAAGTGGGAAACACAGATGCTGGAAACTGCTAAAGGAGGGAGGGCAAAAAGAGGAATAAGGGGCAAACAGCAACACACTGGGTACCAGATCCATAATCAGAGAAGAGAGTTAGAAGCCTAAACCTTAACTGCATGCAATTTACTTATGTAGTAAATCCTCACTTGTACCTTGTAGCTCAATTTAAAAAATGTATCTTCTGTGGAGAAAACCTTTTAAAATTTATAAAGTTCAATTTGACCGTTTTTTCTTTCTTAGATTATACTTTTGATGTTGTCTCTAAAAATTCATCAATAAAATCAAGGTCATATATATTTTCTTATATGGTATTTTCTAAAAATTGTATAATTTTACATTTAATATTTAGGTCTATGATCCATTTTGATTTAATTTTTGAGAAACATTTAAAGTCTATGCCTAGAGTTATTACTTTCTCTCTTTTTTTCATTGGCATGTACAATTGTTTCAGCAACATTTGTTAAAAAGTTGATTTTAAAAAAATATCCATTGAATAGTTTTTGCTTCTTTGTCAAAGATCACTTGACTGTACTTGGGAGACCCCCCAAAAACAGAAATATTTTTTGGAAGGCACGTTTCTTGTATTACAGACTTCCCCTATTAGGTAAGTACTTTAAAAACCCAATGGCATCAGTGTACCAGCTAGTGTTGTGAGAGGTTGTATTTTGCTTCAATGATTTTTTTTTTCTTTTTGGAGATTCTTTCCACACGTTGGCCCATTTCATGGTGGGTGATTTACATGACCAACCTGCCAACACTACGCTGAGTGTTTAGCAGTTTTTGACCTCAAATGGCATGACTCCTGTGAGCCACCCTTCCTATTCACCTGATCTCACCCCAAGCGACTACTTTTTGTTTGTTTGTTTCCTGGGGGGATAAAAGGCCTCAAAGCGAAATGGTTTGCTGATATGGAAGAGGTGAAACAAAAAATGGCTTTTTAGTGCTAAGAAGCATCAAAACTGATGAGTTCAAAAATTGTTTTCAGCAGTGGAAAAAGTGCCTGGATGGGCTTATAGCGCCAGACAAAGAGTACTTTGAAGGTAAATGAAGTTTATTTTATTTTAAAGACAGGGAGTACAATTCAAGATTACTTATACAAGGGGTCGTCGTACAGGTAAAATTTGGACCTACCTTTGGTCGACACTTTGCCTGATTGAGATCAGGTACCCTTATGAATGTTACGTGTCACCCCCCTGACGGTTTCCGATTATTGCCAATCCCTTTCTTATAGTATTATGGCAAATGTTCAGGATCCACTTATGAGTGACAACACATGGTACTCAGTTCTTTGTTTCTGTGATAAATCACAGAGTATTATAGACTCTAAATCCATCCAAGTTGCTGTGAAGTCCATAATTTTGTTCTTCTTTATGGTTGTGTAATAGTATACCACATTTAAAAAAATCTAGTCCAGTTTTGATGGGCAGCATGGTTGATACCATGTTTTTGCTATTGTAAATAGTCCTGCAATAAACATGAGTGTGCAAGTGTCTTTTTTGTAGAGTGATTTAAGTTCCTACAGGTATATTCCCAGACAGAGGATTGCTAGATCATATGGAAGATCAATTTCTGGTTCTTTTAGGAATTGCCACACTGTTTTCCATAGAGGTTGAACTAGTTTGCATCCCACCAACAATGTAGAAGTATTCCCTTTTCTAGACTTCCTCACCAGCATCTGCTGTTTTTTTGTTTTATTAATGATGACAATTCTTACTGGAGTCAGGTGGTATCTCAGTGTGGTTTTGATTTGCATTTCTTTGATGATTAGTGAGGCTGAGCATTTTTTAATGTATCTGTTGGCTGTTCATATGTCTTCTTTTGAGATGTGTCTGTTCATGTCTTTTGTCCTTTTAATGGGGCTATTTTTTTTTCCTTTTGTCATGTTTGAGTTCCTTATAGATCCTGGATGTTAGGCCTTTATCAGATATGCAGTTGGAAAATATTTATTCCCATTCTGTGGGCTGTCTTCCTGCTCTCTTGATGGTTTCTATGATGTTGCAGAAGCTTTTCAGTTTGATGATGTCCCACTTGTCTATCTTACTTCTTATGGCATGGACTTTTGATATCTTTATCAGGAATTCGTTGCCTATTCCAATTTCTGTAAGGGCGTCTCCTACATTTGCTAATATTCCTAAAGTTTTGGGTTTCACATTTAGGTATTTGATCCATTTGGAGTTGATTTTTGTGTGTGGTGATAGGTAGGAGTCCCATTCCATTCTTGTGCATGTGGTCGGCCATTTTCCCCAGCACCATTTACTGAATAGGTTCTCCTCTCCCCAGTGGCTGTTGTTGGAGGCTTTGTTGAAGATGAGTTGGTTGAGAAATTGAGGTTTTGCTTCTAGAATCTCTATCCTGTGCCATTGGTCTCTATGTCTGTTCTTGTACCAATATCAGATTGTTTTAATTGCTATAGTCTTATAATAAAGTTTAAAGTCTGGGAGTATGACACCTCCCACTTTGTTTCTTTTGCTAAGGATTGTTTTGTCTATACATGGTTGTTTATATTTCTATATGAATTTCTATATTGTTGTTTCCAGGTCTGAGAAGAATGATATTGGTATTTTAATGGGTATAGTGTTGAATCTGTAGATTGCCTTTGGTAGGATGAACATCTTAACAATGTTGATTCTTCCAATCCATGAGCATGGGATATTTTTAAATTTGTTTGTGTCACCTTTGACCTCTTTGATCAGTGTTGTGTAGTTTTCATTGTAAAGATCTTTCATTTATCCTGTTAGGAAGATGGCCTAGGTATGATCTTTCACTTTTCTGGTTAGGAAGATGCCTAAGTATTTCTCATTTTATTTTTTTGTGGCTGTTGTGAATAGGATTGTTCCTTTCATTTGGTTCTCTACCTGTTTATTGTTGGTGTATAAGAATGTGACTGGATTTTGTACATTGATTTTGTACCATGGGGCTTTGCTAAAGTCCTTTATCAGTGCAAGGAGGTTTTTGACAGATTCTCTTGGATTTTTGAGGTATAGGATCATATTGTCTGCAAAGAGAGATAACTTGACTTATTTTCCAATTTGGATACCCCTTATTTTCTTCTCTTGTCTGATTGCTCTAACTAGTACTTCCAACATTATGTTGAATAGGAGGGGTGAGAGTAGGTAGCCTTGTCTTGTTCCGGTTTTCAGGGGAAATGCTTCCAATTTCTATCCATTTAGTAATGTTTGCTATTGGTTTATCATAGATGGCCCTTATTATTTTGAGATATGTTCCTCTTAAGCCTAAGTGTTCGATTGCTTAAATCAAGAAGGGATGCTGGATTTTATCAAAGGCTTTTTCTACATCTAATGGTATAATCATGCGGTTCTTGTTTTTTCATCTGTTGATGTATTTAATTACATTTATGGCTTTGTGAATAGTGAACCAACCCTGCATTCTGGGGATGAAGCCTATTTGGTCATGGTGGATTTTTTTTTTTCATTTAAAAAATTTTCAATTTTAAAGATATGAGGTACAATTCAGGGTTAGGCATACAAATGATGATTAGGTAGATATCCTTGTTGATGAGGTGTGCCACTCCCTCCCCTGGCAGTTTCCCTCAACCGCCAATCCCACCTCCGTCCCCTGGCAGTTTCCCACTTTCTTATAGTAGTACATTAATTGTTCAAGTTTCACTTATGAGTGAGAATATATGGTACTCTGTTCTTTGTTTCTGTGATAGATCAATGAGTATGATCAGCTCTAAATACGTCCAAGTTGCTGTTCAGTCCATATGTTGTCCTCTTTAAGACTGGATAATATTCCATTGTGTATATGTCCCACTTTTTAAAAAATCAAGTCCAGTTTTGATGGGCAGCATGGTTGGTTCAATGTTTTTGCTATTGTGAGCAGAGCTGCAACACACATACAAGTGCAGGTATCTTTTTGGTAGAATGATTTGAGTTCCTCCAGGTATATTCCCAACAAAGGAATTGCTGGGTCATATGGAAGGTCAATTTCTAGTTCTTTCAAAAATTGCTGCACTGTCTTCCAAAGAGGTTGCACTAGTTTTCATTCCCCTTGGCAGTGTAGAGCAAAGCATTCCTTTTTCTCTGCATCCTTGCCAACATCTGTTGTTGTTTGTTTTATTAATGCTGGCCACTCTTACTGGGGTTAGGTGGTATCTCAATGTGGTTTTGACTTGCATTTCTCTGATGATTAGTGAGGCTAAGCACTTTTTCGTGTGTCTGTTGGCTGCCCATATATCTTGTTTTGAGAAGTGTCTATTCGTGTCTTTTGCCCACTCTTTAATGGGGCTGTTTGTTTTTTTCCCTTCGACATGTTTGAGTTCCTCGTAGATCCTAGATGTTATGCCTTTGTCAGATATACAGTTGGCAAATATTTTTTCCCATTCTGAGGGCTATCTCCCTGCTCTTTTGATGGTTTCTTTTGCTTTCCAGAAGCTTGTCAGTTTGATGAGGTTCCACTTGCCTATCTTATTTCTTTAAGGTATGGCCACTTAGGGTTTTGATCAGGAATTGGTTGCCAGTTCCAATTTCCATAAGGTTGTCTCCTGGATCTTCTAAGATTCTTATAGTTTGAGGTTTTACATTTAGGTCTTTGATCCATTTAGAGTTAATTTTTGTGTATGGTGACAGGTAGGGGTCCTATTTAAATCTTCTGCTGTGATCAGCCAGTTTTTCCAACACTACTTACTGAATTAGGTTCTCCTCTCCCCAGTGGTTGTTTTTGGAGGTTTTGTCAAAAATGAGTTGGTTGAGAAATTGAGACTTTGCATCCGGAATCTCTATCCTGTTCCGTTGGTGTGCATGTCTGTTCTTGTACCACTACCAGGCTGTTTTGATTACTCTAGCCTTATAGTAAAGTTTGAAGTCTGGAAATGTGATACCTCCTGCTGTGTTTCTTTTGCTAAGGATTGTTTTGGCTATTTGTGGTCATTTATGTTTCCATATGAATTTCTACATTGTCATTTCCAGTCCTTAGAAGAATGATGTTGGTAATTTAATGGATATTGCATTGAATCTATAGATTGACTTTGGTAGGAGGGATATTTTAACAATGTTTATTCTTCATATCCATGAGCATGAAATATTGTTCCATTTGTTTGTGTCTTCTTGGATTTCTTTGAGCAGTGTTTTGTAGTGCTCATTGTAAAGGTCTTTCACTTCTCTGGTTAGGAAAATGATGGGCTATTTCTTTTTGTGTGTGTGTGGCTATTGTGAATGGAATTGTGCTTTTTATTTGGTTCTCTGCCTGCTTGTTGTTGGTGTATAGGAATGCAACTGCCTTTTGCAAATTTATTTTGTACCCTGAGACTTCGCCAAAGTTCTTTATCAGTGCATGTAGGTTTTTGATGGATTCTCTTGGATCTTCAAGGTATAGGATTATATCATCAGCAAAGAGGGATAACTTGACTTCCTCTTTTCCCATTTGGATACCCCTGGTTTCCTTCTCTTGTCTAATTGTCTTAGCTAGGACTTCCAACACAATACTGAACATGAGAGGTGAGAAGGGGCAGCCTTGTCTTGTTCCAGTTTTCAGGGGAAATGTTTCTAG